>WOGJ01120886.1:9765-21235 GCA_015342185.1 Leptinotarsa juncta | reverse complement strand
AACTGATGAAATATTCATTTACTTATTTGATTGAATCCCAGCGAAAAGGAATAGAGTTGAGCAAAGTGAAAACCAATTTTTTCATTTTTCCATTTATCCATGTTTTTGTAAAAAAGAGCTTCAGACTAATTCCATTTGTAGTTTCAATAATTCGTTTCTATAGTTTAAAACGAGTTTATGAGTAGTTCAGTCCAGTCACAACTTGAGGGTGTGAATATTCTAATGCTACAGCAATTTTTCATAATTTTAGAAATTTGATAATTTGCTAAAATTCAACATTGTATTCATAGGCAATGAGCAGCTAGTATATTGTTGATATAAATGTGAATAGTTAGAAAAACATCGATCAGAAACTTAACAATTGAGAGAAAAAGAAGACGAATAATAGAAACGATCCAGAAAATTGAATTCTTCGAGCAGAGACTAAACCAAAATATTCTGAAAACTGAAAGAGAATAATTCATGGTGAGATCAGGAGACGTTCTGACTGTATGGGAAAGTCCATCAATTCATTACAATCGGATTGAATTTCATCTAATACGACAGGAAATTTTTGAAATGAAAATATTTTAGACCAAGTTATCCATGTCATAAAAAGCCAAAAGAAAAATCGAAATGAGCAATAGCCCTTTTGATTAGACAGAACCTGTTACACTGACTGCGAGAAGTACTTTTTCAAAAGTTCTAAATATCCACTAAGCTCATAATTCTCTCTTGAATTGCTTTCCTTGTATTTAATTATCCTGTTTCCAGCATCAAATTGAATTCTCAAAAGTTTTGAGTAACAACTTCCAATGTAAAGTTGGTGTCAAACTATTTAATTACAATCCAAACTGCTTGCTTTAATTTGCACTTGTTAGCATGTGTCTCTTTCACGGTTCCCTGAAACATACGAGGGTGAATAGTCATTTTCAATGCAGGTTGGAAAAGGGTTCTCAATCAGATATTGAAAAAAATTAGTTCTTTCATTCGGAACAGCCTAGCTGTTCGGAGTTTGTACTTAATTTAAAGGATCAGATCAAATACCACTGAAGACACGTATTTCGTATACTGGCCAGACAACAGACTTCTATTCCGGTTGTTTGGAAAATTGCTGCTAGAATACATTTAATCAAATTTCTATTCTGAGGTTTCTGCCTACTATCAGAATTTAAAGTTATTGCCAAACTAGCTAAAATTATCTCAAAAACTTTGAAGTTCACGCCTTTCTCTAGAACCTTCAAATACTTCTAGAACAGCATTCACAGTCATTTGACCGCACTGTGCAAAAGAGAAAGAGAGAAACAGATAAATTTCTTAGACCTGGCCATTACTCACAATCAGAATAAATTCGAATTCAATGTTTTCAGAAAACCTAGCTATACAGACATCGCCATCCCAAGCGATTCTTTCCACCATAAATTAGCAGGCTGCAATTCAATTCCCACTGCCTTTGTCTGCAAACAATCTAGCTAGGGAAATTGATGCAATTACACAGATAAATCATAATAGTGGTTTCAACGTAGATACTATCCAGAAGTTAGTTAGGAAAAAAAACGGAAATTCACTTACAGATTAATATATCCTCAGGTCAAACAACCAGAAATTAAGAAATGGGTAACGCTAACATATTTTGAAAAAAGAACAGAAATAATCGCAGGTTTCTTCAGAAACAACAGTTTGGAAGTAGCATTCAGACCCTTGCCAGGTTATCTCATTTCCTTATCAATGCCAAAGATAAGGTCGACAAGTTGGAATTGATTTAATTTACTCTACGGTTTTTGAATTAGCACGTTCGTATTGTGAACTGTAAAATCAAGTACTCAATCAAGTACCTGAATGGTATGTATTGGCATATGTAATTAATCATTGTTAGTTTTTTGTATAAGTTTGAGAATGTTCACATAGGACGAAACTGCAGTAACGTTACTTACAAATAAAAGTGGTAAAAAAATAGAAATTTTCGTTTCTCTTTTCATAATGATCTCCTACCAAAAAATGAAGGTCGCTGTCTGGGAATAATAATTCACTAAGTAGATCCATCAACTTTTAGGCAAGTTCCTTCGAATTACTCGCACCAGTCAGACGTTATTCGATACTACTACTGAAAGAATGAGAATTTGTACTTTAAAAACCCTCTTCAGATCCCTAGGATACATAACATAAATTTGAAGATTGATTCTACTCATATTTCAAAACCTAGAATAGCCGAATTTTATTTGGCTAAAGCCTTCAGACCAATCAGATTCTTGCTATTAACATCAAAAACGTCATTCAAGTGTCGAAAAGAAGAGAAAATGATGATACATGATCCTTGTTGGTAGACCATGAACTCAGAGAAAGATAGGTATACAAACTCATAATAAAAATAGTAATGGTATTGTCTTCTAAGGGGGTTATATCATGACCGTTATGAAACATTTCAATTGATGAGAATCAGGTTTTCGGGACTCAAATTGATGGACTCAATTCAATCTAAAGTTTACCTTCTTCTTTTATCACGTTTATCACCAGAATCAAAACATGCACCAATAATTAAACCATAGGAATTGTAACGGAATAATAGTTATACCTCACTTTGTCATTTAAATACTGTCATCAATCGAATATTTCGTCATGAAACATATTAGTCTAATCTCAAGGATATGAGCCTTGAATCTCAATTGATCAGCTATAATCATCCCGCAACTTCTAGCCTTTTATAAAGTGTCATTTTTTAGTTTTATATCATTATTTCGTGTTAGAAATCACACGTTAAAAGGTGAGATCTCGTTAGTCCCTAGCTCGCACAAATCTCCACTTCTGAGGGTTGCTTTTCGTAGGGGTGCGATAGCTGGTTAACGGTAAAAACATATTTCAAACATATTTTTTGAATCATATTTTTTCAAATATATTCCACACTCATCTTCCCCAATATACCTATGAATTTTAGAACCAGAACATAAATATTCAGTGTGTGAGTTTTAAAAAATTAAATCTTTATTATTATTCTCCAATGCAATATCAAAAATTTGAGGCAAAAAAGAATAATGCTGCTCAATATCGTTAGCATTAATATGTAACTCACAATGGTGAACCATATTTTGGAATGCAAGAGTATAAAAGGAAAATGATAATAGAACGGGGGAAACGATGGTAGCGTTTCCTTTGTCAGCCTCGCCCACTGATAATAGTATAAAATCAGAGTTAAATAGGAGCATCGTACTGAATGCGTTCGCAACAACGGGAGCACCAATGCAGGCACTGCGACTGTTACCACATCGCCTTTGATATGGTCTATCGCAGTAGTAGACGAAACGTCAGGCTCAAAATCTGTAGACTTTAGTTCTTGTAGAACATTGGAACGGAAACTTGAATTGTATGCTGGCATTTTCACAGATTTTTGCCATGCTTTCCCGGATCCCAATAAATAATAATATATGAATGACATTTCGTCAACCACTTCTGTTTGTTAAAGTACAATTTACTATCTGTTTTGCAATTTCCATCGAATTTTCCGATACTCTCAAAAGCTTGCTAGTCTCTTCGGTACTTTTATTCCGGAAGAAAATCTCATTTTCATCCTGAAGACGCCATCGAAGCGACACGGAAATCGTTGCGGAAAAAGGGAAAGTGAGAGACTGCATCCAGAGCGTTATTGGCAGAGATGCCTCACGTCTCGATACACTTCAAACCTCTCATTTATTCATCAGCTCGTCTCTGTAGTGACACTCTATAAAAACCCGGGTGGTTTCGTGAACCGTACGTCATTATCGAGATATACACTTCCAGCTGAATATTTTATACTGAAAAGGGTTTTTGCTGCTGGGGAATATCCTTCAATTATGTTCGTGGAGGATTCTCGACTATTTTGAAAAAGGTGGTATTGGTTATACAGGGTGTTTCCTAATTAGGTTACGGAACTTCAGAGGTTGATTTGTTAGGTTGTTTAAAAAATGGCATTTATGAATTATCATAAATATCGTTACACCAATTTGATTGAAACTCGTGTATAAACCACATGTTGCCTCTTGCAAGTTCTAACAAACTGGGTGAATGATCTCGCGCAAAGTTCATGTAGGATTCACTTGTTGATCTTCACCAATCATTCCTATCCAAACGTTCAGCGAAAATTGTTGCGTGGGGATTTTGGTCGACCGAAAAATGGTCATTGCGAAAGTTCATACCAGCATCTCGAGAAAAGTTTGCTTCGTCCGTGAAAAAAATATTTGACAGAAATTAAAATTGTGTGCCATCGTATGAATCAACCAATTGCAAAACATCAATCTTGGGTGAAAATTTCGAGCCAGTAGAGCTTGTTTGTAATATACGTGTAGGAAGTTTCTTTTCAGAACTGTGTCCAGACAGTTTTTGGGCTGACTTTGAGCTGCAATACAATCACCTTGGCACCACCATCTGCATTTTTATTAAAACTCTTAGTTTCACATGATCTTGCATGTAGAGTTCTGAATGTTTCAGCACATGAAGTTACTTCGTTAAGATACCTTGCTTCTTCCGCATTTCCATTTGCTAATTTATAAATGAAGTGCATGTCAACCATTTCAGCCTTAGTGAAATTATTCATTTCACTGATATGACAACACTATCACTATCAGCTGGTCTCCAAAGCATGTGTTCATGAATTGCAAAATGGCTTCAAGACACAAGACACAGAAAAGTTGTACTTTCAGTTGATCATTCTTGACAAAACTAGAAAACAACCACAAGTCAATAGCGTACTTTTTTCCGATATTGTTGGCTCTGGTGCCAACTGATACTCCACTGGACCTGGTAATTTCAATCTAGTTAGGGCTAAATAAGCGCCTTATTACTTCAAATAACTGTAGAAAATTTCAACCAAATCGGTATAAGGAAATTTATGATATTTTATAAATACAATTATAAATGAATAGATTTTTTTTAAACTTCAACGCCCTGTATCTCATAAAGAAAGCAACTCCGGACCAACTTATTTTTATCAAAATGATCTAACGAATTACCCTCTGAAGTTTGTACCGTAGTTATAAAGAACCCTGTATAAAAGAATGGAGAACAGATTTTTGGAAGTCAATATTAGATGAATTAGTATCAGATTAATTATTATTTGATGAATTTGAAACGTCATAATTGAAACAATCATTCAAACCTTCAAAAGCTCCATATATTTTTGATGTAGATGGAAACTATCAAACAATATGGACGTAAAAAGTCTCCTTCGTGAAAAAAAAGGGAGTTTTTATATACACGTCTTAAAATTATATACTTTGAATTGAATCGATCCAATTCATCACTCTAAGAAATGCATATGATATGCAAGCTCTTCACGAGATTTATCTTTTAATAAAAAATATCAAGATGAAGTCGAGCATGAGTTACCTAATAAATTAATACTAAAAATAAATATAGTTTGAATAAATTGAAAACACGCTTTTAAAAAACATCAAACTAAAAAGTTAAAAATATTTCTCAAGCTTAAAATAATAACGAACGAAAAATACTGGTATTATTGTGATAGAAGCAATATGCGCTTGATATACAAAAAATATGGCGCAAAGAGCCCACGCTTTTTTACAATAATACTAGTATTTTCTCTTCGTTATTGTTTTAAGCTCATTTAAAATATATATTTTCAACTTTTTCGTTCAATGTTCTTTGAAAGCGTATTTTTTTAGTTTTTAAAAATATATTTATTTTTTAGTTTCGTATGCTATAAAACCGTGTTTTCAGTCTTATTTATTTAATCTAAACTTTGGGATCAATCAGCCCTATATTGTTTAGATAAATGACCATTGATATTTTCCCATTTCGGAGAAGGAGCCTGAAAATCAGCTACCAAGACCAAGGTAGCAGGCGCCCAAAGGAGGGTTACAAATAAGGCAGCAGGCACGCGTGTTGAATAAAAAAATACTTTTTTGAAATGAAGAAATACATGTAAAGTGAGTTAATCTACCCCCGAATAGATCAAGCAATAATATCGATATATCGAGGAGGTTACGTACAGCGCCATCTACCCGCAAATAATTCAAGCAATGATGTCGATAATTCTGCGAAAAACAGATTCCGTCCTTGAGAGTTGCAAAGAAACAAACAAACATACAAACACACAAGTAAAGCTAATAAAAACGTGTTAAAAAATACTTTTTTCAAATGAAGACATACATGTAGAGTGATTTTGAATTATATCAAGGAGGTTACGTACAGCGGTATCTGCCCGCGAATAGATCAAGCAATAATGTCGATAATTCTGTGAAATACAAATCCCAAACTTGAGAGTTACAAACAAACTGAGAAACAAAAAATATACTTACATACAGGTGAAGCTGATAAAAGCTTGTTAAAATTGTGTTTTCATATATATTTTCTCTTTATAAATAATATACGATGGAATGGAATCCATCAATTCATTTTATTACAAAATTCTTATGGTAATAAAGCTTATCATGAGAGTTACCACTTTGATGAAAAACACATATTTATTATATTAGAATTGCCCATGTCAACATCAAGTTACATAATATATTTTTCTTCATCTATACAGGTAAATATCGTGACAAACTTAAATGTCAAGTAAATTGTGTGATAGATTGATTTGATTTAATGTTTATTTTACCTTGTTTTGGATCTTGTGAATAGTAATTATGTTCAGAAGACTCATAAATAATTATTCGTTATTAAGTAATTGCTGGACATGTTCTTTAGTCTGTTCATTTTATTCAATGCGTCATTGTTGCAATAATCGTTCGAGCACCACCAGAATATTCCTAACCTCAGCCAAATCATAACTGTTTGAAATTGGTATGACGGTCATCAAATTTAATGTTTTCCCCTGAACAATATCACATGGGTACATAAAAAATATACAGTTCGCCATATTTAAAAGTTCGAAATATCAGATTCAGAATGATATTTCATTTTTTGTATTGTTCTCATTCAATATGCTTTTAAAGATTGTGCATCAAACATGACTAGCTCGTTATCTTGAGTGGTCCGCCATAATGAACTGAGGGTGAGACATATTGTTTATCAACACTGTTTATCAATCAAACTATGAGCGAGTATAAAAAATAAATAGGGCAATCTATCATATTGGATTTATTTTGACCTAATGCCATTTTTCAGTAAAAATTTCATTTGGTACAGTCTTCCAAAGTTAACTGTATAAAATTTTTCAATGTGCAAGAAACATTAATTTGAGGCCTGAACAGAATGAGTGGATCAGTATATTTATAGACAGCCAAGCTACGCTTGGGACACTGACGAACACAAAAGTGACATCAGGACTGGTCTGGGAATGATATGAACTGGCGGACAGATATAGATTGACTATATACTGGTGTACATAGAGAGTACTGGGAAAACATGCCAGGAAACACATATAGGACAACTTTACCAATGGGAACGTTATAGAAGAGAACTGACGAAGTAGTCAACAAAGCAGGGATCGACTCAGAACGTTTACAAATATACTTCCGGGATACTGTTTATTGGGAAAACACCTGAACAAAATAACGCTGCACAACAGAGTACCCAACTGCGAGAAATATAAAAAAAAGAACAAAGACAATTCGTATCATTCTATGCGAATATGAGGCATTGGATTACAGAAAGCAAACAATTCATGGGTAAATTAAATTATGCCCAGAAGAACATGACATGCATCCAGTAATGGACCAATTCAAACACAATATGCCTTTGCGGTTAGATATTTTCCAGTAGGTTCGAGAGAAACGGAGAAGTCAGATGGATTCCAGGTAGTGGAAAAAATGCCTATACTGGCACGAAAAAAAATACTATCAAAACATTTTTTTTTCATATGAGCATCGAATAATGAATATTACTACGGTTTCATCCAAACACCAAATAGTTATTTTCAACACTTCGACATGTGTTTCACTCACCAAGTGAATATCTTCAAGAGGAAGATCAAACCAAATAAATATATACAATTTCACAATATTGCCTTATCTACTAGTCAGGTAAATCTGATAACTGAGAATATCATTTCAAGAAACTATATATTGAGTATTGGTCCAGCATCGTTATTCATAACATTATTGTGTTGACTTTTTCTAAGCTCTCATAGGCACCTAGATGTTGTTAACTTGTCTAAGTAATCTCAATGAAATAAATTTCATAGAATGGTTTTGTTGCAAAACATAATGGCGACTGCTGATTTTTTTGGCCTTTCGTAGTTCAAGTGTGCAAAGTGTTCCTTATATTTTCATAAACTATACCTCACGATTTGATCTCCACAAACTTAATTTCAAAAATTCATCACGACATGTTTTGCTAACACGGAACTTTTTCAACAGTGATTTGAATACATTCAAATAGGTATTAAAATCACTGTTGAAGAAGCTACTGTGTTAGCGAAACATGTCATGATATATTTTTCAAATAAAGTTTGTGGCGATCAAATCGTGAGGTGTAATTTATGTATCTTCATCAAGTAACGATCGAATCAATCAGAAAATGTTCCTTATATCTTATTTCAAGCACTCATGAGCATCCAGGTGCCTGCTGTTGTTAACTTGCCTAACTGATCTTAATGAACTGAAGTTTATTGAATGGTTTTGTTGCAAAATATGATAGACTATAGCTGATTTTTCAGGTCTTCCATGTTTTAGATGTGCTAAGTGTTCCTTATATCTTATTTCAATAGATCTTTCAGTATGTCCATAATATTTTGCATCGCAGTCCTTACATTTAATTCCGTAAGTTCCCGACTTTTTCGAATTCTCTTTTGCCAATAATACAAAACACTCTTTTTCCTATTCAGTTTGAACTCCAAACTTCCGTGATGGAACTTAATCAGATATTATTCACATGATTGCTACACACTGTCATTCTCAATATGGGAATCCGATGTTTCGGAATAAGATACCTGCCTTATTGACTTTTGAGCACAAATCTGGATAACATTACAAGGTGAAACACTCAATTTATTAATAAAATTACGAATTTACGTCAAGAATGAGTTGAATCTACCCTTGTCATCAGTGACAATACGGTGTGACGGTCAAAGTAATCTCTTCGGGAGATGCCCACATTTGTCCTATTCAATTTATTTTCAAAATATACGTTGTGAAATTGAATCAGGTATCGTCCACGTGATTGCTACACAATATAATGTTTGAGAGAAATGAAAGAAATGAAATGTCTGCCTCAACAGCAGACATTAATGTTTCGAAATGAAACAGTCGTCGTATTGCCTCTTCAGCCCAAATCTGGATAACATTATCAGGTGAAGCAGTCAGTTCATTTATAATATTATATCTTCATGTCACGGGTGAGTTAACTCTACTCTAGTAGTGATTCTATTTTGGGGACGTGTTATCACAAGGAGGCAGAGATGACCATTTACGGAAGCTTTATAACAATATTCTCAGTTGAAACAGTGGGTTTCATCAATTATTTTTGAAGCAAAATGCTTTTATCAATTTTTGTATGGAAGAAACTTCACCGCATTTAATGACTCGTGTTTTTGCGCCTCAAAATAGTATATTTCTTATGGCAGCAAATAGTTCAAATAAATATGCATTCTTTTTAATTGGATATGACTTTGATGAAGAATATATAAATATATGCCCACCTTTTGTGAAAATAATTTCTTGAACAAAAAACTATTTCTTCTAAAGACGATTTGTTCATCTTTGCTTCATGACATTGTGACAATAAGGCATGAAAAATTTTTGGATCTGATATTGATAGTTTTACTACTCGCCAATGGATGTCAGGAAGAGTCATACAGAGTACTTGTTATAGCTAATACAAATGTTTATTTTTGTTTCTCAGATTTCTCTATGAACATACGTATGAAAACCAAGAATTTCACCTGATATCTCTAAAGAATATAGCTGAAAAAATTTTTAAAGGCAAAGCATTTACTGAAAAGTACTAAGAAGAGATCGATGATTTATCTTCAGTTCAATTTCCATCGTCGAGTGTTCGGAAGAATTACAAAACTGAATTGCTGTCATAATTTTTTACACGAAATTTTTTATTTTTTTTCTAAAACTCACAAATCATTTTCAGTTAGTTATTGTTATTTATAGTATTTTCATATCAAACGTCATCATTTTTGAAGTTCTTCTGCCAGTAGGCCTTGTTACCCCTACCCTAAACCTCAGGAGCAGCATGGATTTTTCACATGAAAAGAGTCATTTCCCAATATGACAGAGAAAATTTTTAAGAGAACAATATCTGACCCATTAGTTAGGGTATCCAACCCACGGTCACATGAGCTTTTAGCTGAATAAAAATTAATGGAACATTTTAAAAATTGACATTTTTCATATTCTGTAAATTAGATCGAATCCCTATTTCCTGCGATACGCCCATATGATTTGTAAATGTCATGAAATTTCATTGCGCAAGCCCTGACGGCTCAATGAAATTTCGTAAAGGGATGAAGTTTTGTTATAACTTTAAAGTTAGGTTAGGTTTAACGTTATGTCGATGGTGTCAGCTGTTAACACATTTCTCTCTGTTACTAAGTGTAAATATTTATCTTCTCATCTACATATTCGATCACGAAACTATCATCAATCGGATTAAAAACGGAAATTTGGTTTTTAGTGAAATACTTTTGTTCAATTTTTTCTAAATACAATTAATTTCCGTTAACAGTTTCCCCTACACAACCTTTCTGTTACCTGTGATAATTAACTTTGGAGCTCTTTTGGTTGCCAAATTACGAATTTTCATTTTTTCGAATATCCAATAACTGAAGCGTTTATACAAATTCAAAATAATTTAGGTCACTGTACTTACACAGGTCTGTACTTTGGCTTATTGAAATCAGCATATCACATTAACCTTGAATCATTTCTTTCAAAATGAAAAAAGTTCATCGCTCGAAAATGGCAAGGTTGCACTTTCGTGGAATACGTACAAGTCGTCAAATTTTCTAAATAGGTCCACAGTTTTCAGCATATGATACTAACTTGACTCACTCGAGAGTGTGATGAAAGGAACATCTGTATCTTATAACTAAATCCCTCTTTGATCTCCCTCACTATAAATTATGTATACAAAATGCGGCTAATAATCGTTTTTTCATCTTTTCAGAGAGTTGGTTGTGATTTGAGGATAGGATCTGCCAAGCAAGTAGATGAATGTGGTGTTTGTGGAGGAGATGGTTCATCTTGTTCGAGACCTTTGTATCATTGGACGCTAACGTACACGTCTCTATGTTCGGTGACATGCGGGGGAGGTGAGTGTTACTGAACATTTTTTCATTTGCTTGAGAGTAATATTATAGATGTATACAAAATTTTTTCCAAGTAACTTTCTAACGCAATGCGAATATCATTCGTTCAAAAAAAATTGACTTCGAGCCACCACACTTTCAATGGGTATCCTAAATGATAATGATAATAATGATTTATCTTCATTTCGGTCAATACATATAGATTTTTTTATGTTTGGAAAATTGATTTCAATCCTAGGGTTGACATCAAATCAATAACTTATTTGATCTACTACTTAACCTCACACAAGCTTAACATTC
>WOGJ01120825.1:0-11699 GCA_015342185.1 Leptinotarsa juncta | reverse complement strand
CACCAAACACCCTGTATATTTAAAAATTATATCAAAATATAGCTCTCATGAACTCCTAAAACTTTTGTATGAAACATTTTTGTGTATCTCCTTCAACCAGATATTGCCTGTCACATAAAATGTGGGACACCCGGTATATGCAATAATAAATGAACTTCTTTGTTTAGTCCCAGATCAATTATTAGTAACATTAATTCTCAATACTGATGAAGCTCTTCATCATCATTTTAGATAGAGTAATCTATGATAGTGTAAATAATCGCTGTTATTCATATATACGTTCTATAAAAACATTACTCACATAATATTAAAACAAGCGAAGGATGCTCCGATCCCGACTCATCTTGGCCTGTCAAAATAAAGAACCACTGAATTGGATCGATTCTAATTCCATATCTGAAATTTTATTAGTGAGTTAAAATATTTATTAGTTTGCCAGTAACATACTTGATGAAGTTTTCAAGTAAAAGTCTAATCCCTCCTATACTGAGCAGTAGGAAAGCCCAGTTTACAAAACCCGTGAAGTTGTCGAATCCGGATGCCCATGAAAACAAGGAGTCCCTTGGTTTGTGGCATCTGAAAAACAAACTATTAAAAATAGTGTTCATGTTTTTGAATCTGTATTTGTATTAATATCAATTATTTTCCAGCAGGTGGTACATTGTAATATCTATTTGGTATAAGATGTAAGTGTGGCCCAATCGCTCTCCTGTTTGCTCAATAGGTTGGGTCACATTGTTTTAATTCCCTTTTGCTTTCATTTATGTCTGCATAAAATTTTCCTCTTGTGTAAGATGCAAACTTTCTTCATGGCAATAACATATATGTTATATCTCACTACATATATATGATAATAATGATATGAAAAATCTATTTTGCAATGGTGTATCCACATATTTTATCAAATATTATGTCATCCTTAATAAGACTAACATTTGATATGAACTATCACAATAGCTGAGAACCTATTTGCCAAATTCAATCAAGGAATTCAAATCTGATAAAATATTTGACAACAACACAAAACAACAATACAAAAATAATTACAGTTTTCAAGACTATTTGGACAATAATTCCAGTTAACACTTTTTGTTTTGAAATATTATTTGTCCTATTTTTAAATTTGATACTTATATATCATGTGCCGTTGTTATATTTATAATTTTATTTATTTATGGCTAATTGTTACATCAAACTTATATTTTTGTATATAGACTTTGTATAAAGTCTATGTACAAAGCTTTTTCTTCAAGAAAGTTGTAACGATTTCTATCAGTGGAATAGGTCATAAGTACACCACACATTTAATGAGATTGTTGGTTATGGCCTGGACCTAAAGCTTGAACCAATTTAGAAGACATATCAGCATCATTAACCAATGTGTGCCCCGCGACTTTGAGGCAAGCCACCATCATCTTGAGATTAGAGGGAAGTGAAGGTATCATGCCACATAGCGCTTCTATTATCATTATATCCACGTTGATATTAGTTGATTATGAGTATAACTCACGGTTTGTCTGGTTGCTTTCTCCTCACTTTATTTTCTTCGGCTGTTATTTCTTCGGCTCTAGTAACACTTCTTGTCCTTCGTCGAATTCCTTCAACATGCTCAGACATTTTTTGTTCTATTTTTTAATTCGACAATGTTTCTTTTCGAGTCATAACAATCTGATTAAACTGGAGAAGGCCTCGTAACATGTCTCGTATCATTAACCTTTGATATTGCTATCAGCTTCAGATTATCTGAAATGTATCACAAATAACAATGTTCAAAATGATATTTTTAATTTACTTGCCGCACCTTTTGAAGTTCGAAGTTCACAAACGATCATAACCTCACCTCAGTTACAGATTCCTTTTTTTAAGTCTTCAAAATAGTTTCCTGTAAAAACAACGAAAAATAATTTTGACTTTATTTTCAAACCGTTAGAGTGCCGGTTTTTAACAGGTGTACCTTTTATACGCAAAGGTTGTACTAATAAAATTTTTTATTTATGATTGCACAATGTATATTACTATTTCAATTCTTTAAGAGATAAATATATGTTTTATGTATTTTTGAAGAACATATATTATAAATTATTAATATTATATATTATATAGATTTAAACAATGTCTTAGATGTGCTAAAACATAGGAGTACAAATAATTTTTCTGTTGGGTTCCTTTTATTGTAAAGGTAATAACTCACATTAGAGAGTTCTAATGTAAGAGAAATAAAGCGTTTGTATTTAACTTAAACTTATAAAAAGGAAATAGGTAATTATAAGGCAGATGAATTTTTGGAAAATAACTGTTTCGTTTTTCTATATATGTATATTACAATCCACACATTCTTCTAGTTTTTCTTGGAAAATTTTCCATTCTACATATATATTATAGAATTATTACAATCTGGTGGATGAAAATAGGATAAGATAGTGTTTGAAAAATAGTTTACATCGTCCTCTGCTGATAACATTCAACTTGGTTGGTGAAATCCGTGTTGAGAAGAGTGTTCCATTTCCGATGGGTAGGAGACAAAAACAAATTACAATATGGATAATTAAGCATGAATATTGTAGAATACATTTTTTACAGTTCTTTGAAAAAACTTTTTTTTTTATTTAACAGATGCAAGTGAAAATTTCAAAATACTTCAAATCACTTCATAATTGTTATTGGTTTTAAAAAAATACTGAGTCTCAAATAATCATGAAATTCGTAGTTTTCAATAATTTTTTGATCTGAATTTCAAGTTATATCATCCTTCACATTTTTGCTAACGTTTTCAACAGAATTTATTTGAAATTATGGTTTCATAATTCCCGTATATATTCTTTAAAATGTCAATATCAGCAAATCATCTGCGTTTATAAACTTCTTGCGTCAAATAAAATCCTAAGAAAAACTCCATCGGCGTTAATTCGGGCAGTCGGAGTGGCAAATCAATCAGTTTCGTCCTATATCTTTGGCCCTGAACATACGCATTCTTTTATTTTAAGGAATCCTTAAAGAACAAAAGTACTCATGTATATACTTTATGAAAAAACCTGTACCTTAATTATATTACTAATGATTCTATATGAATAATTTTGATTTTTCAAGTTGTTTTTCAAAAATCATAAAACTATGGACGATGCAATACTCGTGTTTGAAATTTCAAGCTATAATTTAAATTTTCTTTCAAATGATGTTCGTTTGCGGCACCAAAAACGAAACATTTAGGTATGTCATAACCTCAACTGTCATATCTCATTCTTTACCTTTTTTACCTCTTTAATATCTCACACTAAAATAATACTTATCATATTCAAATTCTAAGGGTGACGGTCACCAAGGGGCGGAGGAGGAGGAGGTATGACAGTTGGGGTTGTGATAGAAAGATGACCTCCTTGAATTAAAAACCGATTTTTTAGCATTTTATTTTCAACAAATGTGTCTTGAAGATATTCGTTTCGTTTTCGTTGCGGAACACTGTATAAAACTCAAATCAAGACGTGTTATTCAAAACGAAGTTGATTTCAACTGATTGAATAATTAAAAATACCTACCTATTATTAATCAAAATGCGATTTCAGCTCTATAGAATTTGGTGTATAGGGATAATTGAATGAAATACAACTTTTTCAAATGCCTTTTTCGAAATTCGATAAAAAACTTTTATTCCTAAATGTTTTCGAAAAGTTGTCAGTTATGCCAGTAAGAAGAACGTTCATTCGTGTTATTAATAATAATAATAATCGTCTTTATTATTTTCAAAAAATAAGTAAAAAAAACAAGATTGAGGAAATACACCAACAGAATTTTTTTTTTGAAAATAAAGGGCGAAGTTCAGTTCAGTTCCTGAATAAATTCAACAACTGAACTGTTCTTCCACTTAACCCTATTGGCCTAATTGAAAGCAACAACCAACGCCAGAAAAATTTCATGTGTTGCGGACTTTAAAATGGTGTCATTTATTTTCTAACCCTGTCCTCTTCTACGCCACTGACTCAACCCCTGACCAACAGGTAAAAATTTCCGTCACCCTTGTTGAACTTCCCCCCGCGCAATGTTCGATTCGGCGCAATCAGCTCCAGTTTGTGACCCGAACTTCCTCAATATGGCGTTATGAAATTTATGTGAAACTACGATAAAATCCAAAATGTAAATACCAACCAGTAGATTTGTTCTTTGTTAGTTTTGTCAGGAAACGCTAGTTTAGTTTTGCATGCGAATTTCGCTTCAGTAGCTCGCCAGAAGGATAGAAAACTTTGCACGTGTTTGGGATCCAGCTTGGATCGATAACGGTTGTGAATATCTTGATACTTATAGAGAAATTTTGCAAAGCAGCTACTTGCAATGTGCAGTATTTTATGCGAACGCCCTACACTGCTATTCGTGCCAGCCTGAATCTTAAGAGTTTCACTTGTCAATATAAAAAAAAGAACAAAAAATTGTGTACGAGGCCGGATCAATATGTTTAGTCGCATTTTGAAATGTGCTGTCTTTTCCTAACCTATTTTGCTAATTCGCAATGCCATATCTTTCGAGAATTTATTTCATCTGATCACTGCAAAAAGACCCAAAGGCTGAAATCGGTAACTTGAGAAATAGAAATCAATACCTAAGGATTTTTTTTCATAAGTATGTCATTGGTATATCTAAACTGAAAGAACACCCAAAGTGAATAATATTCAACGTTATTATTGAAGACATTTCATTTAATTGGGCCAATATTTCACCATTTAGCTTCGTTAATAACTTTTATTTTTATTTTTTATGAATTCCAATTTGTAGGAATTTTATGTTCTCAACCTTCAAGTTTGAAATCGAGAATTTCTTTTTCAATAAATTGTCGATTGCTGTTCAACTTTTCAAAACAAGTAATGTTTCCCTGATCATTTGTCAGTGACATTTGCCGGGTCGAAAGTAATAATTGTTGCCGAAAAATATCCTCATCCCAAAAATGTTCAATAGTCAATAAAAAGATTCATTTAATATTGATTTTTGTAACTGATCTGGAAAATGGTATTTTTCAAACTTGGCTACAATATGGTTATGTCGTTTGTTATTGTTTATTTTGGAAACTCTCAATAACCCGACATTGCAACATTAATAATAATAATAACGCGACTTATCGCGGCTCTATTACCACACACAGCCCGTTTACGGTATTGACGAGTGTTGATCTACGCTCTGGGGGATATAGAATCCGTTAAGGGGAACGAGATGTGCCGAATTTATTGGAACTATTCATACCCCACTCTTAGCCTTATGTAGTTCTTCTCGACCATCAGAGCAAGACGATATTTGTCGTGGAGTTCTCACCCTCCAGCGAGACGAATATCGTCCGAAAAGAGAAGAAAAAATGAATGAAATATCAAGATTTTCTCTTCGAACCCCACAAACTCTATCCAGACCACTGTGTCCTTGAAAGGGTTCTTGATGTGTGATACCCTCTCTACTCTCGAATTTCAAGATCATGCCGGCTTGCCGCACAGAGGCAGAAATTTTGGCATGGCAAATGTTAACGGCCGTCATTCTAGGCTCATTGCGTTTGATTAGAGCACATGATTTTTGGACCCAATGATCACTTACCTTACGGCGTGAGAAGTGGAATATAAAAACAATAGGTTGGTTGTGAAAAATATGATGCTTTCGTAATTCTGTGAAAAGTTGTAATTGCTTGAAAACATCTAATTTTCAGTAAATCTACCAACTTTCGAAAGTATTTCTCGTACCAGTTTCACTGTAGAATATAATACATCAATTTCGAATTGTTCAAGATGACATCTCAAGAAATCATTGATGAAAATCTTGTACATTTAAACAATTGAGTCAAAATTATTTGAAAATGTAGTTTCATATTCGAAATTAATATTGTTACAAAATCATGTCTCTCCTGCGAAAAAACTAATTTTACTGATATTTTGTCTATTTTTTTTATCAACCTTCTCAGTCATGCGATACAGTTGTTTATTATGAAAGATAGTTCAGCGAAAATAAATCATTCATTTTTGACTAGTCGGCATATTGAAAATGGACTTAGGAATCACATTCCACAAAACTTCGATTTGAAATAAAAAGAATAATAGTATTTCACATCATACAGGATGATTTAAGAATAAAAAATAATCTTCTACAATGTGAAAAAAAACCAAATAATCGTAATAGGGAACTTTATATAGATGTAGAAAGGGTAAACTGTTTAGTACACTACGATAAGTTACTGCGTATATTCATGTTATTATTCTCAAAGAAAAATATTCTGTTTATCAGTAACTTTTATTTGATAATTTTGCCTATAGAGAAAAAAGTTAAGATTTTCATAGGGTCCTTATTTTTATGGTTCGGCGACCTAAATCTTTAGAATTAAAAACCTGTTAATATTTCGCAGTTCCTACTCTCCAGGAAAGTTTTCTTTTTTTCGAACCCGTTCTTCAGATCTCAAATGGAATTAGTCAATGAAACTCTCATTCATAAAAAAAGATTTTTGTTTACTAACAAAATCACATTTCATTATTGGGAAATCGAAATTTTTCTCGTCATTCTACCTTTTTGACGTTACTGCGATTGAATGAATCGAATAATTTTAAGATTTCAATCCTTCATAGGTGATAGTTTTGTTCAATTCAGTATAATTGTTGAAATCCTTTTGCACAGATTTTTTGCAGTATATAATCAAAATTATGCACCGAATGACGAAAATTTTTGTAGATCGAGAACTTTGCACTTCTGTTATACTCTTATCCAAGATGAGGAGGGTCAGCATGTGAAAATAAAAAGCCATGGGACTGACTAAGTCGGTTGAGTCTTGCCATTGTGGAGTTCATTAAACTGACGTTTTGAAATTTGGAAAATTACGATTTGTTCGGGAGATATTCGAAAGGAACCAAAATTCGCCAATTTCGTTTTAATTTTTCTTGACCTCATTTAAGAAGGTATTGATTTTTTTTCTCATTTCTCATTGAAGTTGTACAAGATGGCATTTACAGATACTCAATCCGATGTTAAGTCTCCGAGAAACCAGCGCCAATTTAAATTTTTCATATAAACCGGTTAAAAGAATCACCACATATAAGTTAGTTTTTTTGGCAATAATTGTTTAATTAGTGAATTTCAAAAGGCCATTTAAAAAGCTCTGAAATGGGCACATTTTTGCTAATTTAACCGATTTCTTTTGTCTTACGATTTCCGATTTTCCGATGCTGGCCCTCCTCATCTTGAAAACTTTGTATATGTTAACACGTTTTATATTCAATTTGTTTTGTCATTGTTTGTAATTTTGTACTCATTCTATATTGTATACTATTTTCTATCATGCATTGCAGACTTTTGTGTGACATAAATTAAAAAATGGAAATGTAAATGTAAACAATAATTATAAATTGGCATTTTTCTTTCAGATACCTGCAGCTCCTCCATTCAAGATGGACGTTCTTTGAAATTAACAATTGAAACCATATTTATTTTTTCTTATTATCATAACTAAAACAATTATGTTGGAACCGTACTCTTCCGAACTATTATGGCTTGTCATTTTGGGTTTCATAATTGCTTTCATTTTAGGTGAGTATGTTCATAAACACAATGTCTTCCAAAAAAACGAAATGAATACTTTCAGCTTTTGGTATTGGAGCCAATGACGTTGCAAACTCCTTCGGTACCAGTGTGGGATCAAAAGTACTGACAATATTCCAGGCGTGTTGCTTAGCAACCGTTTTCGAAATATCCGGAGCAATTCTAATCGGTAAAAACAACTGAATTAGTAATACGCTCATTTATACCAATCTAAATATTTCAGGCTATAAAGTATCTGACACAATGAGAAAAGGAATATTAGATGTAAACGTTTACCAAGATGCAGAAATAGAGTTGATGTTAGGTTCCATTAGCGCTCTTGCTGCCAGCGCCACCTGGCTTATGGTTGCTACTTTCTTCAAGCTACCAATTTCCGGAACACACAGTATAGTAGGCGCAACGGTCGGATATAGCTTGGTCATACGCGGAACCCAAGGCGTTCAATGGAAAACTTTAGGCAAAATAGGTCAGTAAAAGTAACTTACGAGAAATAAATCGCAACCTAACCTCATTTTCAGTTGGTTCCTGGTTTATTTCTCCGATCTTGAGCGGTGTCACGTCTTGTTGTATTCTCTGGATAATAAAAAGATTCATTTTAACTCGTCCCGATCCTCTGGAAGCAGGGCTGATATCCTTACCGCTCTTCTACAGCTTCACAATACTCATAAACGTCTTTTCTATCATCCACGACGGTCCGAAGTTGCTGCGCATGGACAACATTCCTCTGTGGATGGCTCTCACAATAAGCGTAAGCATCGCTTTGTTTTTCATGGTTGTAATATGGTTGTTCGTAGTACCTTGGCAAAGGAAAATGATAAAGGACGACATCAGAAGGACGAAAGTCCCGGTCAATTTCGACATCGGCGAGTCGACTGGTAATTTCTTTCTCTTATGTGAGTCGCCAAAGTTTAACTCTATTGTTTCAGATACTTCCCCCGAGGGTAGCCCCAACCGGAAAGCGAACAGGAATTCTGCGCTACTGGAACGTCAATTAACTGTTATATCGGAAAGTACCGAGCTTCAATCGCTGGATCAGAGCAAAATTACGGCTGCGAAATACATTTTTCCGATCCAGACAAGCGAAAAAACTATTTTCAATAACGCTACCAAAGAGACTGCCATTCATAAATACGTTAGACCGACCGAACTTAAACTAGTTGAAAGTACTACCGTGAATCCCACCCTGTCTCCTAGTTCCAGCGGAGTGCCGTTAATAATGAATAAGAGCTTCGGCAACCAGAGTGATCCAGGTAAAGACGTTATTAAAAGCACCTTGTAGCATAGCCCTCTATAGTTTCTATCCATGGCGATAAAAAAATCATTTGTACCATTTCAATTATTTGATCTTTCGAATCACTAAATTTTCGAAATACATATTGTAGATATAACGAAAAGTTGGAACTTCAAAAAAGATTATCAGTGCTATAATGAAATCTAGGAAAACTTATTAAATCATTATGTGGGTACAAATAGATTATTATTTCAAGAAATTCGCCCATTTCATGAATCTTGTTTAAATGATGTGAATGTCACATGGCATCTTCGTATAATCTAACAAAAAATTATGGGAATTAATGTTATCTCATATATTAAATAAATTCCGTCTATCAAAAGTAATATATTCTCCTCTGTATATCTAAAAAACCAAATTATTGTTATTCTTATTATTGTTCGACTTATGAGATAATTATACAAATAATGAAGAGTGTTGTATTAAACGTTTGAAAGTTTCCTTTACTTTCTATACATACTGAATTAACGTTTGTTTCAAAGTGGTTGACAATGTTTTGTGGTGAATTTTAGTAGTTCGAAATTTTATTGTCTAATAAGATACTAACATGATTTGAAATCTCTAAAAGAACAAATAAAATTAGAATGAGTAGCTGAAATATCAATTATATTAAGCAATAAAACGTGAAATGAAAATACAATGAAAGGAATAATAAAAACAAACAGAGTAAGAAGAAATAAAATAGAATAAATACAAAAAAATATTTCAAATTAGATTACTTCACGAGGTTTATATTGTTATTTTCCTAGTTTTATCTGCTTTAATTTATCATGATTATTTTATTCATTTTATTATATTTTCAATTAACATTTCATTGTTTAATATAAATGATATTTTATAATATTATCATTTAAAGAAAAGTCTACATATTTTTCTGAATGAATGAGTATTTGTAGAAGAGAAATTAATTTCGGATTACCAATACGAATCCTTTATAGAAAAAAAATGATTAATAAATTTAAGAAAAGGAATTAATATTAAAATCTGCATTCTTATCATATAAAAGAATAAGTACCTATAGGTAGTTATTTAAAATGTATATTGAATATATTTTTAATACATAACATTTCATTCTTTTAATTTATTGGCAAAAAATATGTTCTTGTATATTTCAATCCTTGACTATGGCCTCCAAAGATACGTTACCCTATTTAAAAATTTTTAGAAGACTCAAAGTTTTAGAAGAATGTACTTACATTAACACAAAAAATAATTATTCATATGTTTTTATAACTTTTTTGCTACTGACCGTTTTCATGTAATATTCCAGGGCGAGATTCATGTGTCACAGACGTTCAAGAAATTCCAGATCTAACACTTGAAAATAAGAGCGTGTCGAAATTATTCAGTTTTCTACAAGCTTTGACCGCTATGTTCGGAAGTTTCGCTCATGGAGGAAATGACGTAAGGTCTGTGTAAAACAAATTTGTTAAAAATGAACAGTGTTCCAATTTTGATGAAATAATCA
This sequence comes from Leptinotarsa juncta, assembly GCA_015342185.1. Taxonomy (NCBI): domain Eukaryota; kingdom Metazoa; phylum Arthropoda; class Insecta; order Coleoptera; family Chrysomelidae; genus Leptinotarsa; species Leptinotarsa juncta. The sequence continues at coordinate 1,395 of WOGJ01120825.1, read as the reverse complement.
AAGCGCTTTTCTGTGTTTTTGACAGTGGTCTGGAGATTTTTATGTCTGTTTCGTTTACTGTTGTATACATCATCAAAGGCAACATACATAGTTCTCTAATTATCTTTACTGTTGTAGTTGTCTCACCGCCTTTCACAATGTCTACCGCAGTTGTAGACAAAACTTCAGGAATAAAAAATGCAGACCACGACCAACAAACCCGGAAAATAGTTTTGGCACTATTCCAATTACCGTAATTGTTTTTCAGTAATGCCATTGGACCTCTTATCACTCTTTGGTTGATCTACTCTGAGGGAACTGTGCAGCAAAAAGCCGAAACGCCGATATTCATTTTGCTGTACGGCGGACTTGGTATATCCGTGGGGCTTTGGCTGTGGGGACGCAGGGTTATCGAGACGATTGGGGAAGATTTGACGACTATAACCCCATCTACGTAAGATTATTGCAACCTAAAGTACTTATGAAAATTGCATTGATATTTTGGAGGTTATTTATTTTTATTGAAATTGAATTTGATCAATATGCAGAGTGTGCAAGGTACAGATATCTATCATGGAAATCTCGTTAGAGATACGAAGATGTTTAAATTATAAAAAAATAACGCAATTCAAGAAAAATGCTTAAAAATCAGTTAGAAAACGAAATTTTTCGTTTTTAAGCAACACTTTTTAGTTCTTGAGAACGGAAAGGATATCATTTTTTGAATAAAGCTGCGAATATACCAGGTATTTTCAAAAAATAAGTTGAAAGTTTAAATGTCGCTGGCTCCGTACATTCGATTAGCGATTTCTTTATGTTCGTACACTCATCTCAAACATGTATTCACAGTTTCAGCTATTTATCATGTTTAGTTTGTTGGTGAGAGGCTAAAAATTGTTGATAAAATATATTTTTTCAATTGATATTTAGCTATGTCTGTTTTCATATAAACAATGGCAGTTATTGACATAGGATATGCATTTATAACGTAATTTGTTGAAATTTGTTGTTGTGAAAATTGTTTTAAACAAATAGAGATATTCATTATTTTTTAAAAAAAATTTTTGGCTATTTTGTTATCTAGAGATAATTATGATTTTTTTTATTTTTCTTAATTTTAATTTTTAATTGTTTAAAATCGATTTTTTTATATTTCGATTATTTAAATAATTAGTTAAGAAATAATTTTGCTTTTAAATATCATTATTTACATTTTTAAATAGTTTGTGAAAAAAAATTATTATTTATTTGTTTATTAGTTTAATAATTTGTTATAAACAAATATTGATCAATGTTATATTTGTTTTCTGAAGCAGAAAAAAATTATAAAAACGGCTATACATAAAAAAGTACCATAAAAATTACCGTATCGTCTGATATTAGAAAGTATTATAATAAATATAAAAAAAATGGCAT
>WOGJ01120696.1:0-10328 GCA_015342185.1 Leptinotarsa juncta | reverse complement strand
CACTTTCCTCTTCCGTTCGGGATTCTTGAGAGCGCAAATGTATCGGGGTCTTTTCCTGCCACTCCCTCTTCCCCATTCACTACCCATCCCAATCCTTCCCACTCCATAGGGGAGACCCTTGTGTACATTTTGTATATTTGTATATACTTATTTTTATTGTATATATTGTATATATTTTATAAACACCACAAAAATACCTTAACATTGTATGGAGAACAGTCAATAAAGAACATTTTGATTTTCATTTTGATTTCGATTTGGATAGTTTTGTGGAAGCTTTGAACCTCAAAACGGTTTTATTTGACTTCAAACGGTTGCTTCTATTTTGTATAAAGTGATTGGCAAGACTATTGACAAAGTTATTCTAATAATTATGTAGCAGGTAGTAAAATAATATTATGCCAAAGGAATGTATCCAATATCGTGCAAACAGTTACTCGTTTCAGAAAATCACCCCTTATAGTTATCCCGTGATCGGAGAAAATATTCAGAAAGATGTCATTATCACATCACACATGCATCTGGGCGTGTTTGTAAACTTGATTTTCTAATTTATAATGCCACTTTTGATTTCGATTCAAAGTCTTGAATAATTACTAGGTAGGTAACATAGATTATTTGTTTGCCTCCAGCAATAACAGGTGAATAACTCTCGTTTTCGTTCAGACTCACGCAACTTGCTAGTAGAAATTCTTCAACGAGGAAAACTACACATTTATCGAAACAAAAGTATGGAAAGCTAACCTGGAATGCCATCGGAAAACGATTCCACATTATTCTAGAAATGATATGAAATCGAGAGAGGTTAATGCAGTCAAGCTGCTGGAAAATGATACTACGAAAATCAAAAGAAAAATAGATAAGTACTTGAATTGAAGGGGTTTTATTTTTTAGGAGTGAATATTTTTTGGGAAAGAAAGTTTTTGGCTTTCTACTACTCCAACTTGATACAAAAAAAAAGGATGAGGAAATCTTCCAAAGAAAGAAAGGAAGTATCTCTAGATCTGTATCTCTGGAACTGTAGATCATGCAAAGAAGTAACTTTCAGACACAAACTGAAAGAAAATCCTCCTGAAACAGATACTTTCATATAAACATTGAATTATACGAAAGAAAAAAATCTTTCGAAACAAATACTTCTATATGAACACCGAATTATACAGAAGATACTTTTCTCTGCTCAGTTTGTATTTCAAACATTCGTTGTGGAATAAAAATCAGATATCATTTACATGAGTTCTACTTCAAATGAATGGTAACAAATTGCTCTTACATAGAACACTGCCATCCTCACTGGTATACACCGATGTTTCGCCTTAAGACACTTGCCTTAAGGCTCTTCAGTACCAAATTGGATAACATTATAGAAAATACACACACTTCATTCATGAATTACGATTTTTTTATGTCACGGAATAAGCTTGATCTTTCCCAAAAGTTAATCACTCCTCAAAAATATAACCCCTTCAATTCAAATCTTTATTATCCTTTTTCACTTATTTTATTTTCAGTTTTAAGTTTCTAATACTGTTACTCTATTCTCATTCTGTTTGGATCATTCAGTGCCTCAGTATTACAAGGTAATATGCTATCCGCCATTTTGCACCTGCGTCCATCTTGAATTCGCATCTTCTTCAAAGTGTATTACTATTCTACGAGTCAAGCGCTATCATTTGATACCCATATTGAGGCAGTTGTGACACAAACGTAATCCGCAATTTTGTAGCTACGGCCATCTTGGGTTTACATTGATACAGAATTCATCAAATTGTCATCAAAACTAAATGTGTCTACCAAATATCAGCTGAATCTGTCAACAGGAGGGGGGTAAAACTGCAAATACTAAATTTGATCCAAACAAACAGGGCAAGAAAAATAAGACCGTTTATGAATGAGCTGGTATCGATATGTAATATTAAATAGACTCATCTCTCCTACTTCAGAAGTCATATAAAGTTTCGACAAGTTCTTAGTTTCAAAGAAACTGGTGTAATAAACTTGGGTTTCTACTTTTGTTGCTTCGACATGTATCCTTGAATGAAAAACTGTTCCCAGTTTCTCCCTACAGCTTTCCAGAGGAAAGCAACTTAAATGAATCCCAAGCTCAAAACCGGCCGATGTCGAAGTTTGGCTTTGGCCTCGGCAAGCAAGGTTTGAGTTTTTCGCCGATCTCATAGATGGCGTTTTATTGAGGGGAGTTGTGCATGCCTACATATACTTCGAATTGTCCTTTGAGTACAGGTGAATCCAATCAGCCTAGCATCTCTGATGAGACCATAGCAGCCCGAAACAGCGCTCTCTAGTGTTGGATTACAAATGCTTTGTTCCTGGCCTGGCCTGGATAAGAATCATGAAACTTTTTTGAGACACCTGAAACTTTTGGTGTCACTTATGAGTCGTATGAACATGCTTGAGAAAGCTATTGTATTGTGCGGTTATGTAAACTTTTCAGTGAAAATCTGTCAATAATGTGTTACTTGAATAATTATTTCACAGTTTGAGGTTAATACCAACTTATTTTTATATAGATACAACAAATTTTATAAATAATATCTCCCGATTGAACATCGTGACAGTCAAAGTGGCAGCTGAGTTTTTTTCAAATTGCTGAAAGTTGTGAAGCATGAGTGAACCTCACTGCACATATTGGAGCTTCGTGTTATAAACACATTTCATGTCTATACTTGATGAGGTTATGGCTCATAAAGAAAGTAAAAATCAGGACCGCAAAAAATTATATCATCAATTATAGGAAACTTTCGAAAATATTGGAAAAGCTTTGTTTCAACGATATTATGTGGAAATCAAAAACGTGATACAAAAATATAGATTCATATTTGAAATTTCAAAATTGACAGTGCCCCAAGTCATACAGCGTTTTGAGTAAAAAAAGAAGGGTCACACTCTGATAGTACAAAAATATTTCAATAGAAAAGTGGAAAAATCAATATGTCTATCACTATCACTCCGATCGTTACCACATCGCCTTTGATAATGTCCACCGCAGTAGTAGAAGAAACATCAGGTATGAAAACCTGCGAATCACCGCCAAAAGACCCGGAAAATAGCTTTCATACAGTCATCTCCGGCCGTGAAAGTTTACATTCTTTGATGAAAACATAATTTTGGTATTCAGCTTTTTTTCTGACAACAAAATGAATACATCTAAAAAATGCATTAGGTACTTCTTTATTATATCATTAAACTGCACCTCTACGAAAACAATATATTTTATGTATTTATGAATTCCAGTTTTTGAGATTATTTTTCTTTCATTTTATAAAGACAAGTCAGATTGGTAACTTTTAGGGAATGGACATATATAAGAAGAAGACTTCACCAACAAAAACACACACACAACAAATACACAGGATAATACTGATTAAAATATGCTTGAAAACAGTTTTTTCTTTTTCATTTTTTATATTCACCAGGTGAAAAATATCGTAAATTTGTTCACTTGGACAATCAATTTGGAAAAGCAAATACTGTCGTTTTCAATATCTTGCATTGGATGCCGAGGTAAATATTTTTTCATTTTCTTAAAATGACATACTTACACATAATCAAAAAAAACATTTATTGAGAATGTTATTTTTATATATCGCTCTGAGGGTGAATCAAATATAATTCGAAACTTTGGCAAAAATAATAGTTTTCCTTGGACCCAGCATACTCCTTTACAAGCTTTAGTAACGATGATATTAATATTAATTTCGGATATTTCAAAAGTATACTGTACGATATTTGAATTGAAATCTTCAACTATTCTCATGAATACTTCTGGGAGTATTAAAAATACCAAATATATTTATTCAGCATTTCTCTATAGTTCACTGCTATCAATTCTCTTCGAATTACCTCAAATACGCGTATAACGAACTCAAAACAGAACAATAAAATATCGGCTTTCGGTTTTTAAGGTACATGTATAGCTAGGGGACGGACAAACTTGTTTTCGAGTGGCCAGCCTGAGTGTTGATTGGCTCTCCCCTCGTCGTTTTTGGACATTCACCCTCATATATCGCTGCACAAGCTATTATTAGAATTTACCTGAAATATAACAAAATGGGCGAACGGTAGAGTAAATGATATGAGTGCTTATTTTAGAAATAAAATAAATGTTGTACTGTGGTTATCAGGAAAAATTGACGTTGATTGTTTTAAGACATACATAACTTCTACGATTCGTTTATACGCCATTAATATTTTTGAAGTTATAACTTCAATTTCTTCTTATAACATTTTTATAGACTTCTGAAATTCTATTTATGTATACGGTTTATCGAGATACCACATATGTTTGTGTGCAAATTTTCCAACAGTAAGCGACGAATTATGACTGCAATACAAATCACAGTTTCTTTAACATGAAACTCTGCTCAAAAAGAAAGTAGTAAAAAATCAATATTCTCACAATTATATCAACTATTGAACATAAAGTTCTCTCACGTTTCCTGTATTCAAGATCAACATCAAGATCAAGATCAACAAAAAGTTACTGTGATGAACTACGTAATTTTAAAATCCGTATCCTATTAGGAAAAGAAGTCTTTTTGTAAATGAATCAGTTTTTACTTTCCACTATCTGAAAAAATAATCTTTCAAATATCTTTCATAATATACTTTATGCTTGTGGTGAAATATATATTGTTGAGGCATTAGGGCCATTTAAAGTGCGCGAAAAGGAACATCGAGATTATCTACATCAGGAATAGACTATTACTAGGATAAAAATTAACGTATTCAAGAAAACAATTCAATGTGAGATTTCCACTTGACAGTTTATAAAACTATATAATAGCATTTTCAGACGTCACAATACTGAAGAGGATGCTATTATATAGCGAAACACTGCCAAGTGGAAATCTCACAATAAAGTTTTTTCTTGAATACGTTATAATGGTTTTTTTGAAGGATCGGAAAGCCTTCGATATCTGTCGAGAAAGTTTGTTTATAACTATCTGTACAATTTATCAGTTCTTTGTGCAGTTACTTATCGGCGTGAAATAAAAAGTTTGCCCTCCTACATCTGTATAAAAATCCTCATTAACATTTTCATTTCTTTCCCAAATTGCTGGAGATGAAAATATACAAGTTGTACCAAAAATGCCTTTTGTTCAATATATCAAAATTCGCGTTGAAATCCTGTAGCGACTATCGAGTAGAAAGAAATGAAACTAGTACGATTGACAATAAACCATATGCTAAGAGGCATAAACTCCAAGAATCACCATTCATTCTCACTTCTGGAGAGAACTGTATGTCTTTGGACATATCATCATCCTGTGGAAAGAAGTAAGCAGCCAAAGAATTACAGTAAATTGATATGAGAAAACAACGTGTATGATATAGAATATTTGAAAAATCAATCAACAACTTCGATGTGTTCAATATTTCAAATCATCTTTTATATCTTTTATATTTGTCGATGAAATAAGAAAATAAGACAACTTTCTGGAAGAAAACCTCGAAAATATCTGATTTTTAAGCCTATGAAATTATTAGTTTTTTTGAACGATAGGCACAGTTGTTGAAAACAATAATTCATCGCGGTTAAATAGAAAGTTGTCTTTTCTACACCTCTATAAATTTCCCCATTGACTATTTCTCATTTTCTCAGATTGCGTAAGTGAGCAATCCCAAAAAACTCGATAAAAAACTACAATCTGTTTTTTAAAAAACATTGTTCATTCTAATTCTCCAATAGTTCTCCATTCATGAAAATGAGTATACTAATTTGAAAATTTTCAAATTTCAAAAAGAATATTTCACTGGTGATTTTTTTCAAATATTATTCTGAATCAATAGCGTAATAATACATGTTATAATATACTAGCAATATCGGCGCATACACCAAATAATTGAATAATTGACATACAATTTATGATGAAAATGATATATTCATTTGTTATCAGTAATTACTAATATAATGCCAGGAAGGAAATAATATGGATATATTTCCATTTTGAAACTCTTCATATTGACGCGAAATAGTCAACTGAATAAATGAAAATATGAACTAATATTAAGAAAGTACACTTAAACCCACGTCATACGTTCGATTTTCAGTTGTGAAAAGGCAATGGCATCGAGTAAATGACTAAATACAGTATATTGTATTTAAAATCATCACTAGGGGTCAGGAAATTAAATTTATTGGGTGAGGAAAATAATTTTCGTAAGTATCAAATGTAAATATAAGAAAATGAATATTTCCAAATAATATCTCCGGTTAATATCATGCTGGACATTGAATTATATTCGATATTAATGCAAGATACCTCACAGATGTTAGTCTTACAGATGTTTTTCGTTCATCCAGCAGCAGGATCATGCTAGATTACCTAAGGACCGGTTTCGAGGCATTATACCTCATCAGTACAGGAGAGATCCCACCCAAATAGACTGGGACTCTATTAATTTCAACGCGGTTCAGATAATAACATGCTGTCTGTCATAATGTTTTTTTATAGTTGGAAGTTTTCCTTTTATACCAATGAAAAAGAATGAATTTTAATATATATTTAAAAATTGATAATGATAATCCTCTATGAAATATTTCATTGATCAAGTGGTGAAATGAAAACATTTTTTTATGTGATCACTGTAGTTTTCTCGATGTCATCACTGAGCCTGAAGAACCTAAGGAAAAGTGTTTCATACTCCATAAAACTAATACCAAAATTATGACCATGTAGATGAAAATTATCCGAACAAATTATTATCCACGAAAATAAAAAAAGATATCATTTCCTTGAATTTTCTTAACGGTCTGTTAATTTTCTTTATTTCAACGATCCAAACATTCATCAACTATCTAAGCATCTGTGTATTTGAGGTTCAGTGTAAGACTGAACGTTGGTTTGAAAATAAAATGATTTTTGATTGAATTGAAAATGAGAAACTGAATAGATATTTCGAAATATTCTCTTTTTACGTTTCTGAATATCGCATTCATGATATAACAGAGTAGGTATGCTTATCATTTTTTACTATTTCAAATCCGGCAGCACCGGTCCAACTCAGATATGTTTTCAATCCTTCGATTAATATCCATTCCATACTTCGTTATGAATTTGATAAATATTATTATCGATGAGATAATTGTGTATCATTTTCCAAAGCATGCAAATTTTCCTTGACTATAATCCACTAGCGATTCAATTCTTATTCCATTCTGAAACTTCAGTACAATTTCAGTTGGAAATGTTATTCAAAAAATTCCTCCTATCTGGTCACAACAAAATTATTCTTTCAGAGATTTTCTGTAACTGATCTGAATATCAAAAATAAACACAGTTCAACCCCATTTGAAAGGAAAACATTGGTACGTATAAAAGTATTTATTTTCGTCCCCTAACGGACAGAGATTCTACTTGGAACTAGTACGTTTCAGCGTAGGGGAGGGTAGGCTTGGAATGAATAAGAAACTAAGGGTGATTATAAAAAAACCAGAGGGGTGATTGAGTTTGGCTTCAAACCTTTACCGATGTAGAATACTGCAGTGCCCTCTCGAATGGAGAGGACAAACTATTATAAGAATTGATTCGCCGATAGGTATCGCTAGCTGTCTTTATATATAAAATATACGAGGGTTGGCGAATTGTTCGGCACTATGACTAATATCAAATTATTTGGTAGAGGTTCTGAAATGATAGACAACAATACAATTTCATAATTTATGAACTTTCAATAAAGTGACAAGTTAGGAATCACTAACAGTTACAGCTTCTAGAAGAAGAAGAATATCTGGATGCATCCTTCCGATAATTGAAATATTGTTTGTGGGTATAAAATAATTTCAGAAATTTGCTGGTTGACGTCATTCGCTTACATAGTTGCAAACCATCTGGCACGTAAAGAAAATAGGAAGATAAAATTAGAAATTGAGAGAAAATATTTCCACTAATCGAGAGATCCACAGAAAAACGAATAACTGAAAATGTGACAAAATTCGGAATATAAGAAAAACACTACCACTTCATTTCCCACATTTGATTTTTAATTTAGTTATTTCTATTAATGTTTGGAAATGATCTCGTTTACTTTGTACTTCTCCTTTAGAGCGGCTAAATAAAAAAAAAATGAAAAGTAACAACGAAGACGGTGAAATAACTCGGTTCATATTGAAAGGGTTATTTTTTTAGGAATGATATAATGTTTTCCAGATTGGTACTGAAGAGTCCTAAGGCAAGTACCTTACGGCGAAACATCGATGTCTACCAGTGAGGATGATAGTGTTCCAAGTGAAATTTTTACTTTTAATTTAGTGTATTGTGTAGGAATCCTGTGAATGATTCAATACAATAACGAATTTTTGGAATACAAAATAAGTAGAGAAAAGTGTTTTGTGTATATAATTCAGTATTTATTTCGAAATACTTTTTTTCCTGTAATTCAATGTTTATATGGAAGTAACTGTATCAGGAGGGATTTTTTTTCCAGTTTATGTCTGATCTACACATCTTTTTATAGAGTTACTTCTTTCGAAAATGATTGCTTCCTTCTTTAGAAGATGCCCACATTATTTTGTGTCAAGATGGAGTAGTAGAAAGCCAAACATTTTTCCCACAAAATTATTCACTCCTGAAAATATAATCCTATCAATCCAAACAAGAATTCCATTGGCTGGGATTTACTTAAATAAGCGAATGAATGTTATTACGATGTCATCGATAACATGAATAGATCAAATCCATTTCGTGACATGAAGTCGTAATTTATGAAGGAATTCCGTGTTTTTCCTAATAATGTTAATCAGATTGGTATACTGAAGAGCGTTAAGGCGAAACATCGATGTCTACCATTAGGATGACAGTGTTCCAAGTAAGTGAAATTTGTACCTTTCATTACGTATATGGTGTAGGTATCCTGTGAATAATATCTGGTTCAATTGTTTTGATATCAGTGTTCATACAAAAGTATTTTTTTTGTGTAATTCAATGTTTATATGGAAGTAGATGTTTCAAGATGGCTTTTTTTTCAGTTTGTGTCTAAAAGTTACTTCTTTGCATTATTTGCACATCTAAGTAGATATAGAGTTACTTTTCTTGAAATTAAGCTGCCTTTCTTTCTTTGGAAGATTCCCACAATTTTTTGCATCAAGATGAAATAGTAGAAAGTCAAAAACTTTCTTTCCCAAGAAGTCGGTTCACATAATAGATGGCCGATTTTCCAAAAAAAATTCGTCACCAAGTTATGTCACTATTTTGACATGTTAACGTGCTTGATGCTATTTTGAATCAAAAAATGGGTTGTGACACCTCTGACAATATTTTGAATACTTGATTCAGCATACCTTGGTTATTAGTTGTATTGTATATTGAATAAACCTTTATTTAACTTCCCTAAGTTGTGAATAACTTCTGCATTTTATCGATTTCGCCTTGAATTATACTTTCGAACTCCCTCATATTTCAAGATTTCAAATATCAGCACAAAAATTCGAGGGTACACCGGGATCAATTTCATTTTTTCCTAATTTCAGGTAACCTTCCAATATACAATATTTTTTGTCCTTTATTTTTCTCATCCATAAATATTTTTGTGAGTGTGTTAAGTTTGTCCATCATTCATTCATTGAAAATGATCTTCACTTTATTATTTTGATCATTCATTGAATCATAGCCATTTAATGAAACTTATGGTGAACGCTCCACAGTATAATAAATGGAGGAATATGAATGTATGATGTAGGAGAATTGCTCCTACTTTTCAACTGCATCCATGATTTCGATTGAACACTATCAGTGATATTTGATCGAAAACGTATTCTTTTCCATCAGAATTGCAGGTCGAAAATACATATTTCGAAGTTTCATTGGTTGAAGGTTAGCATTCTTGGCACCGCCTTGGCATGAGGAAAGCGAAACAGATGAAAGAAATTTTTCCAAAGAACATGTTTTTGTTCATCCACTTAGTGACCTGCTACGTGTGATGGCTACTTGTTCATGAAATTGTACAACATTAATTAATGACAATAATTATTATTACATTAAAGAAGAAAGTAATACAAGTTGAAGGGGTTATATTTTTAGGAGTGATTAATTTTAGGGAAAGAAAAATTTTGGTTTTCTACTACTCCATCTTGATACAAAAAAGGATGAGGAAATCTTCCAAAAAAAAAGAAGGAAGTAATCAATGTTTCGCCTCAGGGCAAGTGTCTTATGTTCTATGTAAGTGCAATTTGTTACCATTCATTTAAAGTAGAATTCATGTGGATGATATATGATTTTTATTCCACAACGAATGTTTGAAATACAAACTAAGTAGAGAAAAGTGTCTTCTGTATAATTCAGTGTTCATATAGAAGTATTTGTTTCGAA
>WOGJ01120616.1:0-10986 GCA_015342185.1 Leptinotarsa juncta | reverse complement strand
CAATAAAGTTTATTGTGTAAGAAAGTTGTGTCTCACGGTGGCCTCTGCGATGGTTTTGGAAGGTGCAGCGACATTACTATTGTTGTGCGGCTTCAACCTTCTGAGGGTTCCCTCCGTGGAGGTGCACAAGTGAGGGAGCTTTCCTGCATGGGCAGCCGGTTTCTTGCCTTCATTCAAGGCGGAGCTCTTGGCCCCCGCCGCAGGAAGTGCCCTTGCTGTTGGAGGTGAAGTGGGGGAGGAGGAGGGTGCCCTTATAGTTGCTGCCACTCCTGCCTCTTTCGCTCTCTTTCTCCTTTTGGCCTCGGCGCCGTAAATGCGCTTACGCCTGGGCCTTTGTATTACATCACGAGGTGATCTGCTATGTCCAGCCTCATTCCAAGTGGTAGATTGGGGAGGAAATTTCTGTTCATCCCCAGCCCGCCTTAGATTGAGGTGAGCACTTCTGTCCAGCTTCGGGATTGGTTTTTGTTGTTTCTGTTTCTGTTTTTGGGTTTGTTTCATTCAAGTGTGTTCCCACGAGTTGGCCACCTCTGGCAGATCTCCGCATTACCAGAGGTAGGCTGATTACAATGAGGATTAGCCCAGTTCCCCAGGGTGATATGCGTAACCGCATATCATTCTGCGGCCATTCAGCTGTCGGCACGATTCCTTACACCTTAGCTTGGGAAGGCTGGTGGCATGTTTTGCAAAGGCCTTTGGGGAGTTTTACTTCCCCTCACCCTACTTATTTCTGCCATTTACCAGGAGTCCGGCGACCCCGTCCGTAAGGCCACATTGGCTTCCCGAACAGGGCCTCCAGTCCCCTGCCACCTGGGGACGCGCCCGATAGGTAACACAAGAGACGGGATCATTGAAGGTTAATGGTGTACAAATCTATACACCACTTACTCAAAATAATGGGATGGCAAGCGTAGATCACTCTGTATAGTATCAGACTGGTTTCTACAGTCATAGGTTCATTTGATGTTCAACAATAATGTTCATCATGAAAGTAATAACTCTAAAATTTTCAGGCGACAACACATAAACGAATATACTATTCCATGAACCACACATGATCCCCCAGTATATTACAGGGGTTATCTGTTCGATCCGGCTTTACAACATCATAAATCTGGAGTGTCCTAGCCGTTACGGTACGATAGCAAGGGTGTATTGTAGTGAACGATTGTTTTCCCAGATTACAACAGGTGTATTATTCATATCTTGATCAATCCACACTCGTCTCCGACATTTGATCAGTGGCGAATAGGACTGAAGGGGAACTGTCAACAGATAACGGAGGTTGATGAAAAAATACCTGGATTATTCGAAATTGAACGTGAAGCATCTGATATTTCCAGTCGAAATTCTTACTGATTCAGTTGAAAAACGTAAAAAGGGACAAATATTTTTAGCGTCTCAGTTTCTCCTGTCAAATACTGTTTCTGGTCTGTTTTCTCTGTTGGTGTCTTAATGAAACTATTGGTGATGATTAACTTGGTGTTTTGAATCAAGTTAAACGGTTCAATGTCTTGAATCAAGTTAAACGGTTTAATGTCTTCCGCTGTTTATAATCTTGGCAAAGTTATATCATCAACATTAACTATCAATGAACAGTCTTAGTGTCGTTCATGAGGTATTTTTAATCAATCAACTATGACAGTTTTTGCGATACATTCCTTCACCCACAGTCTAAAAGTCAGAATTTACATTGAAAGGTGTGAATTCGATTTTCCATCTCACACTATCAAAAAGTAAATGCAATTTTTGCAGTCACTGTTCACATTTGGCGATTGAGCTGGTGCGGATTATGTAGGTTCTGAGCCTCTGAATTTCTACATAAGGAAGAGATAACAATAGTTGTGATGACTTCTACTCTTTGATTGTCCTCTGTAGGCTTTCGCCAACGATATTTTAACCAATTTCCTGCAGTTTCTTTCTACAGAAGATACTTTTCATGTAGTATTAATTATCGATACTTTCTTGATGCCACAAAGTTCAGGCACAGTCATGTCCAAGATGGTTCAATCTTTGCCGAATGGATGCTATCTATACTCCACTATAACCACTAAACCTGGATAATTGTGGATGTGGTGAATCTTTTATTGGCGAAAATGAGGAGGTCAGTTCTCCAAATGAAAGATTTATTAACAGTTAAGTTCGAGATGTACTGAGTTGCATTTCGAAACGATGAGCAGCCACAGTCCGTCGTGTGTATTTCTAATTTGTACCTCTCTTGATGGAATCGAACGTACCAAGTCACTTGAACACCTTCATTGAAAGTAACTATGGAAGAGAGACAAATTTCCAACATTTTTTCTATGTTCCACACTATCAAGGTTGCAAGTGATGTTACTGTTTCCAATCAAGTGAATGGCTCTTTTCTTGATGGAATCCAGCAGCTTCAGGGTATGCTTATGGGCAGAGCTCCGTACATGTGAACAAAAGGTCTGAACTGAGCTTTATAAAGCATCAAAATTTGGGGTGTGTACAGTTTTCCAGTTCGGAACAGTGTTCCAAGCTTTTGAGAAGCAGCCTTTGCAATTTTAGCGCTAAGACATATTGGTGCCCAACAAACTTATCGGAGCAGAAAGCGGGATTGTCTGTCCTGACATTGTCATGAACCTGGTTCTTTCCACAACAATTCGAAATCACCTTAGGAGCTTCATTAAGATATGCAACTTCCTGTTGCCGGTGAAGATGTGCATCCTCTCCAATGTATTGGAATCCATGGACAGCTACTTTCAGGGAACGTTCTTTCAAGAAGTTGGAGAGCCATACACAAAAATATTCCGACAAGCCATAGCATCGAAGATTGGCAAGCAAACCCTCATGCCGCACATGGTCAAAGATCTCAGAAATATCAAGCACAACAGCTCTTGTTTATTGTTGCGTTATTCCGAATATGGTCAGCAAAGCGGCTGGTCTTCAGTTATTTGAAAGATTTCTTTGCCAGTTTTGGCCTAAAAATAAATCTATTATTAGTAATCACTAGAAAATTAAAATTAATGTTAAAAATCGAACCGTTGATAACGGAACTTCCAACATGATTATTGTTGGTTGAAAATCATAGTATGAATAATTCACAAAAATTCACCATCAATCAATCGAAAAATATATCAATGCTCTATGGGGCCACGAAAATGAAGTATAGACTGAAAGTGTAACTCGCTAATATACAGAATCCGGTTCAAGTTTCTGAATTGGAAACAGATTCGTTCGAGGGAATCAAAAGCTCCATTGGTCAATGTCGTTCGGCGTTACACCATATTTTACAGCTCAGTGACATTAGCTCTAATGACTTGTGTTCTCGAAGTGGTAAGTTGTGTTTTCATGATAGGGCGTTAAGTGAATTTTAGAGTTCGCATTTGAAGGATCTATTGAATTGAATGTTACGAGAGATCGAACATGCGAATGTAAGTATAATAGTAAACAAACTGAATTATTGGTGATACTTGAGGATGATTTCTGAATAATAATTTGTCAAACATATGACACTTCTCTGTGATAACAGGAGTGATGACTTAATGCTGATAAGCTTCATTTATTTCAAGAAGATAACATATATCCCATAAATAGGATCTAAAGCAAAAAATCGCTAGAAAAATATCAGCACAAAAAAATTAACCATGAGTTGACAGCTAAAGTAATTAACAAAATATATGGGGCTATTCAAATTCGTTTCTATACATGGGGATCTCGTAAACCATAAGAGATAGAGTGTCGGTTAAACTATGGTTAAGTTGCGTATTTTAGAGACCTATTTAATGATGTAAAGAAATCGAATGTAGCTCTTTTGGTTCTGGAGATATACAGGAAAAACCAAAAGATCCCAAATTATATCTTCTTTATTCGCAGACATATTGAAAATCTGCACACATTTTGCTATTAGCACTTGATGTGGGCTCTCAGAATATTTCTATGAATCTTTTATACGGGGTGTCATCTGACTTGGGCCACCCCCATCTTTGAATTTTTAAATACTGACCTGTATATATTGTTGTTCACTTCATACTGAGAAATTAAATTAAATTTTATATTTCAGGAATTTTCGGTAATATTCGATTATAATTGTGTGAATTATTCCCTTTTAAATTACGGCCCTGGAAATTGGTTAACTGAGTTGAATAAAAACACAATAGCAACTTTCAAGTCTCCCTTTGCACCGTAGAGTTTCTGGAGAGTTCTTTTTTTCATTTTTGGGTACCTATTCATATTTTTTCCATTGCTCCAAACGTTTTCTACAATGAACTTCGAATAAGAAAACCTTTTATGATTACCTGAAACATATTACATAAAAAATATTTCAAATGTGTTTTAATACGCAGAAAAACAAATGATAGCAATAATAACATCCGAAACGAACACTATAATTGTAATGAAAATTAAAATGAAGTTATTTATATAGGTACACAAAAAAATTATGGCGCAATAAATGTTTCGAGATATTTTTGAACTCGGTTTTTCATATTATTTATTGCCCTCAATACACTTATTTGCTGCATTGTTGCGAAACCATTCAAAGTCCTCAATCTCGAGTCTTCCACATTTTCTATCTCTCTGCCAGCGTAAATCCAATTTTTCAATGTCCCTCATACAAAATAGTCCAAAATAGTAAGATCTGGTGATCTTGCAGGCCATCTTATTGCCCCATTATTTGTCTCGAAATGGAAGGACTCCAATTCGAACATTCATTACGCCATTACGCCATTTATAAATTACTTCATTTCAATTTTTGTTACAATTATAGTGTTCGTTTCGGATGTTATTATTCCTATCACTTTCTTTTCCTGCTCGACAAAATGCATATTATATATTTTTGTTGTAGAAATGTTTCAGATAATCATAAAAAGTTTTCTTATTCGAAGTTCATTGTTGAAAACGTTCAGATCAATGGAAATATGAAAAAATATGAATAGGTACCTAAAACTCTACTGTACATAGGGGGATCTGAAAGTTTTTATTTCTGTTTTTATTTCTCTGTCAACCAATTTCCAGGGCCGTAATTTAAAAGGGAGTAATTCACCCAATTACAATCCAATTACCGAAACATCCCGAAATATAAAATGAAACCTAATTTCCCAGTATGAAGTGAACGTCTACGATCCTAAAACTACAACAACAAACAGGTCCGTATTTAAAAATTCAAAGATGAGAGTGGCCCAAATCAGATGAAACTCTATGTAAAAGTTTCATGGACATATTCTGATAGCCCACATCAAGTGCCAATATTCGATTTTTCACATAATTGAATAGGCCTCTAAAATACACAATTTAACCGACACTCTATCTCTTATCGTTTACGAGATCCCCATGTACAGAAACGAAGCCCTGTATATGACTAACGAAATGTCGTTGTCGAATATATATTTTGCAAAGGACCAGAATAATTACTTGACTGTGTTAGCTCACTTAAGAGTATACGGATTATACACTGCGGGCGTAAATAGTCCCCACTCCTCTTAACTTTTGAACGAAAAATATATCATGGTGGGACAAAATTTACGTATAAAGGTACCATTAGTACTTTTTGAAAAGATAGACAATAGGACAATAAAAAATGGTGTCTTGTGATAACTTATTCGACATGTACCTCTATCCAACATTTTTTTATCGGATTAGCTGTTCCTGGGTCATTAGCAGTTTTCATACATTAGTTTTGAGGGTTTACAAACAGAGATAAATATCATAATTTCAAGAAAAAGTTTATTTTGAATTAACTTCAGTACATTCCAATCAATGTTTACAAATTCATTTTTGAATATTTCTGGGGTAATTTCGTTAGGAGCACCTCTTATTCTAAACAAGTGCTCTGAAGTAGGCAGCCGTTGTGTAACATAAACTTTAGATGTCACCAATTCTCGCAAAAATCCAAGGGTGTCATATCATGTAATGCAGTGGGCCCACAAAAATCACCTGATGTGACTCCTCTAAATGTTTCACTCTAGATGTTTCAACATCTGGAGTGTACAACACTCCAGATGTTGAAAAAAATAGATTCTTGCAAAGATATTTCCTCAGTAACATTTCATAATGTAGGAAAAAATGTGTGAACAGACTTCATTATGAATATTTTTTTAATTTATTGGAATGAACTGAAGTGAATTCAGAATTTTTTTTCTTGAAATTATAATATTTTTAGTTTGTTAACAGATTCTTGAAGCAAATATAAAGCTGCTAATTATTGGGAACGGGTAATCCCATTTCCTAGAATGAAAAAGTTTTGGATAGGGAATTGAAATACCTATCAAACGAGCTATTTGAAAAAAGTTGGTAGCATCCTCTTGGCAACTGTTACTGCAACACTATTTATTATCTTGCTTATCAAAAAGTTTTAAAAATGTATGTTGATTTTGTACGTTGATATCATGTTCCAATGGAAAATTCGAATTCGAAATTTAACAAAATTCGAATTTACAAAATAAATCATTTTGGCGTTTCAATTTCAGAGGGATACGTTTTCTGTGTGTTAAAAATTAATATTTTGAAACTTTCAATTCCAAATGATTTATAATAGATTTTGAACTTGCTGAAAATTACTAATTGTAGTTTCGAATAAACAATTCTTAATAATATTCTTATATTACACAAACAAGCTTCAATTTTTGACAAAGGAATACTGAAAGCAAGAACAAGAATTGAAAAAAAAATAAGAGTTTGAAAAGTTTGAATAAAAGAGGAGAGATGAAATAATAGAAAAAATAAGAGAAAGGAATAAATAATAACCCAAATGGAAGATCAGAACAGTTTACTATATTGACGCAGAAATGAATAATTTGGAGACAACATATCAGCCAGTGAACAAAATTTATGGAATGAGACTAAACTAGGCTCTTCAAAACATATGTGATGCATGCATTCAAAAATCGTAAATAACAAAACATTTTTTCTGACTTCATCTTATAAATGAATATTTTTAACCCCAAGTTGTGAACTGGAGAAAAATATTCTGCATCCACCAACAAGTGAACCATGATATAATTCAAACTTATATACAGATAGATGCAAGTTCAAAAATAATGATTTAATTGAAAGTTATTTCGATTGGCAAGACAATTTTTATTTAGTTTTTTTTTATCTTTTCGGGGACTAGCAAAAGTGAAAATTTGAAAGATATATTTCTAATAATCACTACCTTTCACTTTCTAGTTATTTTCAAGGATTATTGAAGCGTTAATAACATACTTTTTGATAATTTGACAGTTCATAATGTATGAAAACGAATAATTTGAAAGTTTTTGATTATTTTGAAATAGTGTTTCTTAACAAGACTCTCGAAAAAAATTGTACAGAAACTGTTAATTAGTCAAATAATATGCTCAATTCTATGACACATTGTTTGAATATTATTTCGACATTATCCATAAATGAAAAATGGTGAAATTTTTCGATAAGTGGTAGTTATAATATCAGAATTTCATCACAGATGTTGAATCGTCACATTTTTCCTTGAGTTTCTACAAAATTGCATTGTTATCATTCTAATCTCAAATCCGAATGCTTATTTTGTAGATAATTTCATAATCGCCCTGTATAATTATTGAAATGGCAATTCTATTTTACTGAATTGGTATGTGAAGTTGAATTATTCCTCTTTTTTTAAAAGTGCTGAAAGATTCGATCTAGGTTGATTTATCTTCCTCTTGCCGAGCCCAGTATGTATTTATATCTTGTTGAATTCAGTGCCTGACGTTGATTATCGATTTGTTAGACTGTACTGGTGAAATCGATATACGAAAAAGCAGTGGGAGGGTTACGTTAACAAACCGATATGTCGATTGATGTAGAACAATAAACACAATAAAAAACACTAAGCTGTTTTGATTGTTGATTCTAAACATTAACTGCGATTGATATGATGATGGCCATCCTTGAATCTATCTGCAAAAGTTTAATTAAGGTTGAACATGATTTTCCCTTGAATATGTATTTGCCTGTAGGTCAGCATACAGAAGTTTCAACTGAAGAATTATTATTTTCGTAATAGGTACATTCGATCTAATTAGTAGAAGTAACAGATTAACTGATTTAAATGAAAGAGGAGGGTTCCAACTCATGATTAGCGATAATTTCTTACCTTCTTATGATTCTAATTTGATGTGAAAGAGAATCCCAATACCATTCAAATATTGTGAAATTCTGATGAATGGATTCATAAAAGAATCATGACACCCTAAAATTTGCATAAAGTATGTACTTGAAAAAAATTTAAATCGATGATATGAACCAAGAAATTTTCAACAGATATTTGAAGTTAATGTATGTCTTCGAGTTGAAGATACGGAGAATAACGGTCTCTATATTTTTGAGACATCTTTGTCGAGGAATTGTATGACCTGACTCTGATGATGTTTTCCGAAGAGAAACGCCAAGAAATGCATATGTTGTGATACATGGCTAATCTGTTATGATAGTGGCTACTGAAATTGATGAAAAAAAAACTACATATCTGTGATGTAATGAACGAGGAGTCAAATTGAAAATTGCTTCAAACCAGATCATAACAAGAAACAGCATGAAAAGTGTCTGCCGTATTTTACGGTTCTAATAAATAACCGTCAATCAATAACAATGTTATCATCAAACATAGAGAGTTCTTAATGTGTTCAACGCATTTGGTCATATTTCTCACTACCGTAACTTTTTTAGCGAGTGGTTTTTGTTCTTGGGTTTGGTAGTTAGTTCTACCTATTAAATAATCTCTTTTGTGAATACGGGATTGATCCTTGCTCCGGATCGATGGAAGTTCTTTGTGTAATTATTGTCTGATTCATGCTAAATGTCGAACGTTAGAATGTAAGACCTCATTATTCCTTGGCTAGCACAAGATTCGAAACAATTTATTCTGGGTTCAGTTCTTGTACTTCCTATTTCTCTAACAGTTCTTCAGCCTTACTAAAATGACTCACAACTTTCAAGTGAGGCAGCTCACTTGATAAAATAACATCCTTCATATTTTAATTACTCTTGCTCCCTTTTCTAGGGATGTTTTTTGAATTCATTTTTTCCTTATGATTTCAGTTGTAGGAATCTCATTGCTTTTGTAACAGTCGAATATTGTTTTTTTCAATGATTTCATTAGATGAACATCTAAAGATTTTGGTAATCCCGTATCACATCGCGTCTTGCGTTCATAAGGTTTATTTTTGAATATTTTACATACAGTTGAGAAAGGAATTTCGGCCAAATCTGATGTTACTTGTAATAGTTTGTTTTCCTCGAAACCAAACTTGAAATGAATATTCTGATATACGTTGAAACATACTCTCTGTCTTTCAATATTCAAATGCATCCGAATCCTATTCACTGGTACCTCTTTTTCGCATTGTTCACCATCGCTATTAGAATCACTACACAGGAAAAAGTCCTCGTTGTTATCACACTCGTTATTACTCTCAGTAGTTGTTCAAAGACGTCACATTTTAAACAGATAACAAAAATTGTAAGTAATTATAACTGCACCAATATCGAATTTCAACACTCAAATCGCGATCAGTTCCTGAATTGAACAGTGAATACGACGGCTCGCATTCTATTTTTCACCGTTACATAACTTCAAATTCAATTTTGTGACTCTTTAGCCAATCATAAAACTCGGTTAGTAAAAATCATCCAATACGAACCGCCAAGTCTACAGTACACGTGGTCTAGTTGACAGCGGCTTTATTTCTTTGTATTGTTTTTTTTGCTTTTGAGCTCGCCGACAGTTTTAACTACTCACTATATCGGTTACTTCGACTATACCCTTTATTAAAGCAAAGCTTGGTATGTGCACGTGATCAAGTCAGAGATATTTTTCAATCTGGAAATGTATCGCTTGTAGTTTTTATATTAAACTTGCCAGGCATCTGGATTTAAAAACATGCGAATGAAAACACTGCCTTCCATTCTTGTCGGATTAAAATATCTTTATTATGTGTCATGATTACGTCTGTAATCATGACACATAATATGCTATCGTAATATGCTATCGAATCATATGACAGTAGAGACTGTTTTCAATGGAGATATAATATTAACGTATCCGGTGACTTCAGAATGTGTGTTTAAAAACAAATTTGAATCCATGTCTTTGTTATCAAATAAACGTACTCGAGAATGATTTATTTTGTTTAATTGCGTAATATATGAGTTAGCGATTTATATATTCACTTCACAAATCATTTTTTTATTGAGATATATCTGGTCATGATATGGTCAAATTATTTCGGTGCAATTTTTTCACACTTTTTTTCTATGATTTTCGTTCAAAGTCTTGATGGTAGACATTGTCGAGGAAAAATTACGAAAACAAGATTTTTATTAAAAATTCGAAACATTCTTCTCTTCCACGACACGATGATGAAGCACGACCAGCTGTCGAAAGCGCTCGCATTTAATTAAATAGGAGTTATAAAGCTTCGAATCTTTTTTGACTAATGAATTTATTTCCACCAATAATATGGAAGTGTCCAATCTTCATAGTCTTTTTCAACTAAAATTACTCTTTTAATCCTGCCAGTCTTCTTCAGTAATATTAGATACTTCTTCCTCAACTAGCTCTATTACCATCTTATCAAATTTTGGAAAATTATTTTTACGCCTTATGCTTTGTTTCAATTTTCCCCAAATCAACTCGATGGGATTGAAAATACAAAAATAGGGAGGAACTCTCTTTATGGTGTGCCCATACTTTTCAGCAATCCTCTCAAGGTCATACACTTTTTCAAATGTTTTGTCTGTAAAACTTCAAGTAGTTGGTTTTTGGTATAGTTATCTGCAAAATACAAATTGTTTCCTCGAATTTTTATTCAGCACTTTGCTGAGCTGTCGCGAATGATAGTAAGCGTTGTCAAGAGCTATTTCACTATTCGCATCCAAATTTGTGATCAATGTGTTTTCAAACCATTCCTCAAAAATATTAGCTTCCATGTTCTTATGATAGTCAACATTGCAGTCCTCACGTTTGTATCCACATGATTTCAAAGAATTCGGAACCCATTCTTCACTTCCTACGCAATGCAC
>WOGJ01120571.1:0-11518 GCA_015342185.1 Leptinotarsa juncta | reverse complement strand
GAAGGTTTGTTGACATCATTCGACTGAATATCGAAACAAATGCCATTCATTTCAAATACATTAATGTGAAATTTTTATCTATCTATGCCTCCGGATTGAGAACGAAGATAGGAATTAAGTTTATTGACACTTTCCAACAATCTTGGTATTTTGTATATACAATCACAATCACATTCGCATTCAATTTTCTCAATTTTATATTAACAGAAAGGAGAAAGAATTGATACTTATTTTCTTATAATTTTCCAAAGACTTGAATTTACTTTTATCGTTCCTGTGGCTTTTTGGGCAAAGTAGAGGTATTTATTCGCATTTGATTAAAAACACCAAAAATAAGACACCGTAGCACGAGACTACCAATTATAATGAGAACGGAACAGGTAAGAACTAACAATTTCTGGTGATAAATCTTTGGACTAATGACGGGTGTGAGTCGTACATGACTGTTACCGCCAAAAATAATAAAAATCTTTTACTTTGTATCTGAAAGGTTTATAAATAACATGGTGTGGAGATACATTTTCGGAAGTAATGGATAACAAAATCGATAATATTAGGGTGAAAGTTTTTTTAGAGAGCCAATGTGGAGGGATGTATAATACACCGTTATTAATAGAAATGGAATGACTAAAATGTCGGGGGGATTGAAATACTGGGATGAGGAATAGGTTTATAATCCTAATAATAATAAGAGTGTTTCGTATCAAACTGGTAATTCGTGGAACAAGTTGGATGTATATTTTTGTAGATACCACTTTGGTTAGTGGAAAACCTGGCAAATTTTTATTGACATACGAAAGGTACTTAATATTACTTGCCCAGCACTCACATTTTGAATACTGTCTGAAAGATTTTTATATATTTACTGACAAATTCAAAATCTTCTTTGAATCATATTGAAGCTCGATTACACATACCGCTTTCCTTAAATAATTAGCGTTGGTGGTAGATGGTTAAAGTGAAAAGCTTTTACTTTTCCCAAATTTTCACATATACATAATAATGATAATAATAATGTAGGTCTTTATTTCCCATATCTGATACATATAAATCAAATTTATAAAAAAAAATAATTACAACATTAAGACATTGGGACAACATCGTATATTAATTGTAGGACAATAAAAACGTGAAAGGCAACACTTTTCAAAGTTAACTGTTCTTCCGTATGTAGAAATTCACAATAAACCACTTTAAGAAGTATAAGAAATCATGAAAGACAAGATGATGAGAAGTTTGGGAGTATTTCCTCTCTCCCCCAAAAGATGTGTGAGAAGATGTAAATCTAGAAGTACTTCCATGACCGCTCCATACATGATCAGTGGTCTGACAGTCATCACATATATCCAATGGATTTGTTTGGATACCGACCACCAACATTTTTCACAAATCCTTCTACATGTTATTGGAACAGCCCGGCTTAGTATAAAACTTTTTGCAAGTGAAAGTTACAGGTAAGTTTTCCATCGGGATACTATCTAGATATTTCATTTCTACTGCAAATGGAATAATCTCACCATTGGATCAGAGTGAAATTCAATTATCCAGATTCCTCTTTCTGGTGATGGAGACTATCACATGGAACCTAAAAGCCTCATCTTCAAGAGTCTATCTCCTGGTCTGTATGATGAATGTATTCATCTTGGTTAGACTTGTTAGTTTAAAGGCATAGGTGTCTTACCTAGTAGTTTGAATGGGTGTGTGTTGTTAAGTTGTTAGAAATGTAAAATTGTTATTTGAATGAATAATTGACACTGAAACTATATGGAAGTTATCTGCGCAGAGAATGTGAGACTCTTCAGTTGTTGGTCCAGTTGACTTGTTTCGCAAATCTCCCTAAACATCACACGCCCAATTTTCCTCCGACCGTCCAAACCTTGTAATATTGAATATAATTCCAGATGTACATATCCTTTTGTTGAATATATTCGAAAAATCTAATGCACAACCAAAAAATCTGCGGTAAAATATCCAATGCACACGAATCTCTCAAATTAATCTAACTAGTCCCCTGATATCCAGAATCAAAGCCCGGCTAGTCGGCCTTCTTATAATTTATACTCGCGAAGGGAAAGGGCCTCTGCCTTTCCCACGGGTAAATCCACGCGTACAGCATACGTCAAAATTGATTGTCGCACGCACAATGAGCTTTGTTTGGCACAGATCAGGTCTTGTGTCGAAATGGCACTTGATCTATCATTCGAGGGGGTGCTATTCATTGTTTGATAAGTCTACCCACGAAATCTAGGTGCACACTTCTCGTCGAAGCCCTCTCTGTTTGTTTTGTGTTTGTATTTCAATGAAACGGAAGTCATGTAAATTTACATTGGAAATCGTGCGTGGTTGTTAGGGGGGTAGCCACCAGACAAGAACAGATTGAATTTATTTGTTAGTTACAGTAATTGGTGCTTATGAGAGCGATGTGTAGCGTGGGATTATTTTTGAGAGAGGAAATTGTCATAAAGTGAGAATGAGTGACATGAGAAAGCTCTTGACATGAAAGTGTCATAAGGAAACAACTGATTTCGATTACTGAATCACAAAGTGTAACGAAAGTAATCAATGAGTTTAAAATACAGTGCGTAATTCACTATTTTTAATTAAATTATTGAATATTCAGAGTATCCTATCTTCGAGTAATGCCGTCGTAATCAGTTTCTTGAATTGTTCCAATTTCCAGTTATCTTATTGAGAGTATTGAAAAAAAATCACAAGTTGCATCGTACTGGATGGGCAACAATACCAACTAACTTTCCACGGGAGTACTTAGCATCATCCGAAAGTGTTAAAATTCTGTACTATTTGCAAAAAAAAATATGAGACTACTCATCATATTTTTAAGAAATAATAAAGTATCTATACATAGAATAGGAGCTAGTGACATATGAGGTTTTATAATACAATTATCAGTGGATTCGTCAGATAGGCAAATAAATAAAGAAAACCCACAAAGGCTAATGAAATTCATCATGAAACATTGTCAATCACTTTCAAACAAATTAAGTTTAATATTGGAGGAAATGTTGGTATAAGAAAATCATTAATGAATAATTTATTTATTTATTCAACTTTTATTTTAATAAACTGATTAAAAATAAAAATGACAATTAATCTTTTTCATTCTCGCTTTGGCGAGTGCAGCTATTGTAAAACATGATCAATATGAAAAAAGAATTCATACATTTTCACGGCTGAATGGTTATTTCCTTAATCGATTATCTAATTGTTCCCAACCAAAGTTGGGACCAAAGTTGAGACCAAATTTGTGCGATGTAATACCTCCTCAAATAATGATTATTCAGTTGTGATTCGCATGGTGGTAGAGAAGAATTGCCAAAACTTTTTTTGTGAGTTTTCTGGAACAATGTAACCCTAGCATCGTTTATATTTCTTAACCGATTAAGGCCATACATCTAACAAGCAAACTCTTGAATTTTGCTAAATAAATCTTTCTTGTTCATCGATGGCTCTGTCATTTGTACGAAGACTCCGTAAAAGCTCCAGATTTTGACATTATCGAAAATGACTGCTTTTTACCTTTTCTAAAAAATGCAGCCAGTATATTTATGTCTATTTCCACGTAAATATTGTAAACTACAGATTATTTTTCAATCCCGTTTCGTTACTTGTGTCTTAGGAATTACCCGCTACTATGACATTTACCCACCTATTAGTTAATCAGGTCATCTTTCCTCTCCCTAATATGACCAATCTGACACCTTCTCTAATTAGCAATTTAACAACATAATATGCTAGATATTGTGTTGTTAAATTGTATTTATTACAATTTGAACCTTGTAAGAGTATAGTCAGAATAAACATTATCTTTTCTATAGTACTACTAGCCACTTATTTATCTTATCTTACTTTTCGACAAGATTCAATACTATTCTTGTGTACATATTAATATTTATACTAACGATAAAATTATCGTGAGTCAAAACAAATATAGTACTGGGTATAGAGAGTACGCTTGCTTTTTTATGGTCGCATCTATATGCTCTGCTCTCTAATGAAACTAATTCTTCCATTAGTTCTAGGAGAAACCATTCAGATGGCGCTATTTTACAAAAATCTGGAGCATCTGGAGAAGGTAATTTCAATCCACAATCGCAATGTAGAAATGGCTTATGTGAAGTTTCAATCTCTAAAAAATAGAGAATAACTTAAGAAACGTGATTTCGTTCCGGATGAAAATTTATAAGAGGATTTTTAAAATGCTCTGGTGAATTATGAAAAATCAGCTAGCTGTAAGTCAAGGAAAAAAGTGTCAGCTGATAAGATTCAGTAGGTGATAGATGCACCAGGTACCAGCTGACAAACTTCTTACTGAGATACAGCAAGCTGACATTGATTTTCATTCAGAGTAACATATAAACTACCACCAGGACAATTTTTGGTTGAGAGTAAATCATTGAAATTATTATTTTCTTTATGTATTGGAACGGGTCAACTCAAAAAATTGAAATTTGGGATAATGAAATTAATGCATGAATACTTTATTTTGAAGTGAAATTAACAGATGAAACTTTCAAGATGGCGACTAGGTACCATTTCGGGAAAAAAAAAATTGAATCGAAAGGGGGTTCCTGTGACACATATTTTTGAACTTCCTGACAAATGCTTCGTAACCCTAGAATATAATGTCAATGTCTTCAACTACTACAAAATGACGGAACTTTAAATAATTGCCGGAATACATTGACATTTAACTATATAATATGGAGTAATAAGCTTGAGGTCAGTTCAGAAGATGCTCGAAATGGTTGCCTTGAACTTCTTGACATATGAACAACCTATCCGATATTTCACGCCGAACATTTTCGAACACAGTAACGTCAATATCTCAACAAATATGTATTATCTCAACAATATTGGAGCAGGTTCAGTTTCGTTCATCTTTTGTAAACGTTAATTTTTTCTGGATATTGGATATGTGTTTCTCGGATAACGTGAGGGTTGGTATCACTCCAATTCCGGCAATTTTGTCTGTTTGAAAAAAAAAGTACATTTGTCACTAAAACAAATATTGTGGAGATAGGCAGGATGTCTTGCAATAGTTTCCGTCATGATTTCGCAGAATTCTGTTCTTCGATCAGGGTCATCTTCAGATTAATTGGTGTACCATTCTAAATTTGTATGGATCATATCCCTATTCCTCTTCAAAAGTCTCCATACAATAGAAGGAGACACCTCACAAACATTCGCGACGGAATAAGTAGACTGTTCAGGATTTACTACCATTTCACCAATTATTTGCACTTGCTGTTCTTCCGGAATGGACGGATGACCTGGGTGCTTTTTGTTATGTACACTACCGGTATTTGTGAATTTGAATTCAAGTTGCCTCAAATATTGTCTACAGATAGGACGATTCGGAAAACGTTCATTGAAAATCCTTTCGGTCTTGTGGAAGAATTGATCATTTTAGAGATTGTTGACGTGGTACCTTAATACTAGTAAAACAGAAAACTAAATGAGAATATTCCAACTGAACAATGATTTTCATTGTCGTACTGACATGTAAATCCCTAATGCATTTTACAAAGTTTTGCTCGAGAGGAAATAATTGATTGAATTTGTACCTGGCTCCTAGACCAATGTCTCTAGTGTAACTTCACTTAATTAATATTACCACAAGGAAAAATATTTTGTAGATAACTAACTTACTCTTTTTGAATTGTACTCGTAGTCCTTCTTTTAGGCACTTACGTATCTTTCTTAATACGTTCAATATCATCTATGCAAAATCATAGATTCGAGTACCAACTTTAACCACGATAAAATAAAAATCTTATTCGAATAATTTAAACAATTACAAGTCAGTATAGTCACCAGAACTTTGGAATCACGTGTAACACTTGATTGCTATTGAGAAAGATTATGGGTTCCGTAAACTGCTAACTGCCGATTAACTATTCATGCATACTTGAAATACTATTTCGAAGTATACATATTTATGAAGGTCTTCAAGCATTTGTTACAATTTAACTCGATTACCATGTTATTCGAGATTGGAATATTATCCTGTTTTGGTGTGTTGTCCAGTTGGAAATAATTTTATTTCAAACATGTTATTCGTTACAGCATTTAGAAAGAAAACATGTTTTGAATTTCAGTATTGATAGATTAACTTGTATTTCTATGATATTTATAGAACTCACAGACCTAAAGTAGATAGTAATCGATATTATTAAAGAAATAATTTTTGACAGGAGTAACATATTTTTCACTGAGTTATATAATATACTTACCGTTAATAAACTCTATACTTATCACAATTGGATATAGTACTTACTTCAATTAGTTCTTTTATCTGTAAAATATTCTATCTTACTATAATATTTATCTAAATTGACATCTCAACGAGAACAGTTATCGCGAAACAAACGAATTGTTATCGGTGGATAGTGAGACGACATAATTTTTCAAAAAAAAATCGTCGAGAAAAACTTCATTCACCACTATGGGTGGCGAAAATACTCAATTTTCAATTTATTTCTCCAAAAAGGAAGATATGTACTACTTTTTCCAGATAATTTCATTTTCATTTCTAATTGAAGGCCATAATGAAATTATTCATTTAATAATATTGGCTATATCATTTATAAAGGTTATGAATAAACGTTGCCTTTGAATGCCTGGGATGCCAAATACAGTAGCTTACATTTTTTTATGGGGATCAACCAATGCAATAATTTCCAATCCAAGATTTAACATTCTCACAAAAGCTCCTTTCGAATAATATTTGTGTTAAGAATTTTCCAGAACATCTCGCTCCATCGAAATTTAATTGAATTTTTTTTCTTCGAATTCCTTCTCCTCCAGTAATGAGTAAATCGTCTAAACTGAATCTGCTGATAACACTTTTTCTATTGATAACACCAGAAATCTCTACGCGGGTGTCGATAATTTAGCATCATCAGGAGATAGAATGTAAATACTTGCTTAGTTTTTTGTAATTAATTCATAGATCAAATTTCCCAATTGTCTTGGTATTTGATTTTTTTTATAGAATACTATATAGACCAAGTCAAACAATTATGTCTTCTTAAGCTCAATGAATAATTTTATTTGACTTCCCAGTTCAATTTTTTTCAGATGTGGTATATTTTTTTTGCCATTATACCATAAATATGAATATAATACAATTGAAACATTTTTCTATCATCTGTATTTAACAACTCTTTATTTAGAAATATTAAGAAAACTGCAAGATGTGTTTTACTATAAATTACATGGATTCATTATAGTATTGATAAATTTCTTGCGTGTAGTACTCTTAATATAAGACACACCTTATACTTATAGTAATATTGGACACGCCTAGTACTTACAGTATTGGACACGCGACACGTTTAATACTGTAGCATTAGACATATCTAATATAGAATGAAACACGCCTAACACTGATAGTATTGGACACGCTTAATACTTATAGTAGTTGAAACACCTAATACTCTTACTACCAGAGACGCTTGAAAAAATCACGGCATAGTGAAACTTTGTTGCAGTTTTGTGAAGGGTCAAGTGAGAATCCCAAATGCTGTTATAAACTTTTATGAACGATTTCAAGATCTATCCCAATTACCCATTTCCTCGTTCCAAACTGAATTCAATAGAGGGAAACAATTCTAATATATTTGATCATTGAGCAATAATCCCGAGTTGTTATATCCATTCATTTCTAACAATTCCAAAAGGTTGAGTTTTGACTTTTTCTCTTCCAAATGAAATCGTGATTGAACTCGTGCCCGTCTGTCAAAAGATAGTTAGCAAATGATGAATTGATCTCATTAAAAACACTACTTCTATGCTCTTTTGTTCTTTTGTAAAACGTTCTCCTGGTTTGTCCGAAATGAGTTGTTCATAGAAATGTAAATAGTTTAGGTAATGAATTTATCACGTAGAAATTTGTCAAGTGTTAATAGTCATAATTATTCAAATTATTATAAAAGTACGACACAGAATTGGCTCAAACAGTATTGTGACACCAGAAGATGCTATTGTATAGCGAAACACGTGTCGCGGTTTTGTAAACTTTCAAGTTTACATTGAAGTGTTTTTTTTGAATACGCAAATTATTACGCTCAATTTTTAACTGAACTGAGATTTGATCTGTTGAAGATATTCTTCCTAAAAATTATCAGATTTACTTGAAGTTACTTGGTACCTCTAGAAGTAACGTTTAAAGGATTCTGTATTTTCAGTCAGTATTTTACATGTTGATTCTGGAATTGACTAGAATCACAAAAATTGATAATCTTCCCAACCCGAGAGAGGTAGTGGAATTCGCGCCTGTATGGCTTTTGATATTTTCAAATATTTGAACGTAAATAAACCATTTCATCATTTTATTTGCCTACTTATGTCCCACATAAAAGGACCCTTTGAGCCAGGTATTCCGAGTTCACCCATGCTGGAGATAATGGCCAGAGATACAAACATAGATTAGAAATTTGATAT
This sequence comes from Leptinotarsa juncta, assembly GCA_015342185.1. NCBI lineage: Eukaryota > Metazoa > Arthropoda > Insecta > Coleoptera > Chrysomelidae > Leptinotarsa > Leptinotarsa juncta. The sequence goes on along the minus strand of WOGJ01120571.1, from coordinate 3,052 downwards.
CTTGAAATGTGGCATGAATGTTCTCGGTCTCGGAGGGTTCTTCAAAACGTAAGGGCGTTGCGCTGGTCATTGGCGTCTCTCTGAATAACACGTGAGTGACAGAAAGTTCATCATGCATTTATAACTAACTGATTCTTCACGCAACATAATTAATTCGAAACTAAGCTAATTTAGTCTGGTTTTCCCAGATTTTCTAATGGCCCATATATATGTATAGTTAACCAAAGTTTCAGCAGAATCAAGATAACAGTATTTTTTCCCAAGAAACGTTTGACGTGATTTTTCATTTTGACATAATGGTTTCATTAACTGATTGAAATAGAACAAATATCAAGTGTTAATGAAACATACCAGATTATATTAGTGAAAATGGGTTAAGCCATTTTTGTGATTGTCCACGCAAACGCACAGACAAACAGACATCCATACAAAGATTCAGAAAAATCATTGTTTTGGTTATTATTGCGATATTATGAATTCCCAATAATAGTTTTTCTGAACTATCTTCCATGTGTCGAAAGCGATCAGTTACACTTTCCTCATATGCATTGGTTTCGAAAGATTCATTTTTGACATCTTGAGAAATAGTTTTTTCTTGCACCTCTTGTATATTTCCACACTTAATTTTTAATAAATTATTTTTCTTATAGGTTTTATCATACTATGATCATTGAACTTCAAATCAGATTTGGTTAAATTTGATCAGGTTAGGTTTCGTTGAATATAAGTTAATGTTGAGCTCCTGATATACAAACTCTACTTCATTATCTTCTACAATTGGATCTGCATTATCGTATATTCTTTCACGTATTTCAAATACAGATTACATCTTTCATGTCTGAAGAGGTAATTGTTTGTAATGATTCCATATTGACAAATTTTTTTGATATTTCGCCTGGTTCTCTTCGAGTATATCGAAGCAGGACTAGATGAAGTATGGGATCCTCGGGTGAAGGATTTTTACACAACTTAGAGAATCTGTGTACAAAACGTGTTATTTTATATTTAAAAAAAAAATCACAGTACAAGTACGCTAATATAATGGAATATACGAGTAGTACCAGTCACGTGCCTGAGTATAACTGTTATAGGAACTTGCTAGTAAAGGAATATAGTCGATACTTTGCAAATACAGAGAAAATTACTTTATTTTTCAATTAATTGTTCATTCCATCGTTCATTGTATATTCCATCGTGAATATTGCATTCTTCTCTGTTTCCTACCTATGCAGAAAGACTATGGAGAATCGTGAGGACTAGTGGAAAAAACATTGTCTATTGAATGTTGTACTTTGTGTCAAGTAATTCCAACCTAGACTGCTTCTTAGAATTACCACGAAGTATTTTGTATATCTAAACTTTCTTGAGCTCTTTCATGTTAGGACTGTTTGTTTTTGCATAAACTCTCGATAGCGAGGACTTCGATGTGCCAAGTCAATATTAGTGGAATACGAGTTTCATAAATTTCATGAAACCTTTATAATCAATTGTTTTTAACGCATGCCTCACATATACAGTCTGCTTCATCAACTATCACTTTTAAAAAATGCATCCCCAATCTCCTTATGTCCACTTGTAGTCCACCCGGTATATTTTTCAGATGCATAATTCTAGTTCTAGTTCAGATGCATAATTTTGTGATTTTTTCAACGTGTCCAATTTTTTCTGGTTTTCTTGTGCTTCAGGTTAGAGAAGGAACAATGGATAGTTTTTCATAAAGCCCTTGCTCGTTAAATAAATGTTTAACGAAATAAACTAGATCATGTACGTATAATTAGGATGTACATTAATAATGTACGACTTTTATTTTCTGGTTGGAATGGCCTAAAGTCCATAAAAATTTTCCCATCAACATTTTTATCTTGTCTACCCACGTTTCATTTTCACACATCTTTCATTACTGTTGTTCCCGCAGGCAATTGAAAATAAAAATAACAAAAATGTGTTTACTCATTCTCTTACCGTTGCGGGTTATGAAAATGTTTATACAACAGAGCAGGGTGTTAATTATATTTCCAAGCACTACTCCTTCGCCAAACATGGTTGGGTTGTGAAATAATTTTCCGACGTTTGATATTCACTTCGTACCTACGTTAAATTAATCGGTAGTCATTCTTAAATATTTTTTGCATTCATGTGTTGAAAAATGTTGTCATCTGAAATCAAGTCATGTGATTTTGAATTGGCAGCTTTTTCTGCCATGGATACATTTCTACCAGAACAACTAGTTTTCCTTTATTTTCAATATTTTAATTTAATATTGAAATTAAATATTAATAACTTCTAACTATTATATGCGAGCACTTTCGAAAGCACGCTGTGCTATCAACTTCTTGGCTCTCCTCAAACTGAACGTTTTATCTTCTTGTTTGTTCTTTTATACGGTTAGAACGCCGTAGTGCATGTATTTATCCTCTCCTTTCATCCAGATGTCTCTTTAAATTAGCCTGTACTTGGGTTACATCAGATTATATCCTTTGTGTTAGTGCTTCTCTAGGCTCATTGTTTCTAGGAATGTGTATTGCATTGTATAGTATATTGAATGTTAGGTCTTGTTGTGTATTGATTTGTATTTGTTCCTCGATAATTGAATCATGACTTTTGAATTTATGGATGTTTAGGTTTTCCCAGATGTCCATACGGTTTCCTTTATTGACTTGTTTTATGACTTTGATGTTTTCTGGTGGAGAAAAATTATGTTTGGTTTATATGGCATTTGTTGTGAGGTTTGATTTATATGTTTTTGAATTTATGTATGCACGACAAGCAGCTCTAGCTACCTGCATGGTGATTTTGATATTTTCTTGTAAACACAAGATCTATCAATCATACCACAAATGTGCGGCTGATTTTTGCTGATGGCTCCGTGCATTTGTATTTATTTCTTTTGGTAAACAAGTGTTGCCCATCCTTACACGTGGATGTACCATATTAACGACGGACCAAAAGCCCAAAACACCTGTCTATGATTTCCCAATTTCTTGAGTGCTATGTCCATTTATGAACTTCTTTATTTATATCAAAACACTCAATAAACTTCCTTGTAATCATT
>WOGJ01120248.1:0-12377 GCA_015342185.1 Leptinotarsa juncta | reverse complement strand
TTTTTAATTTGCACCTTAACTCTTTGAATTTATTTGCATAATAAACTTATAATATTTTCAATTTCCTGTATCTCTCTTTTGGTTACGAATTGTTATTTTTACCAAAACTAATTTTAGCGACACTCCTTTCTATCATGCCATTCCACAAACTATAAAATTTACAAGGCCACATCAACATTGCTTTCATTAAGAACTGTATGCCACTTGACATCTCTGAAAATGCCATTCAATTCAAGAACATTGGCCTTTTTAAAGTTATACCTCGTTTCTAATGGAATATTTGTAGATTCTTTCCTCCCTTCAGAAGAAATAGTGACATTTAGAGCAGGATGGTAATCACCCTCCTTCACAAACGGCAGATCTATTTTATTTATAGTGCAGCTGGTAGAATAATTTTCTGAAGTAAATACTAAATCTAAGATACGGCCATAATTATTTTTAATATGTTTGAGTTGTTGGAGGGAGTTAAAATCAGTGAACCCGCATAATAAGTCTAATTTCCCACTATGCATGTTTAAGTTAAAGCTAGTACCTGAAATTCCTTGTATATTAAAATCTCCAACAATATAAGATTTACTAAAATCCGAGATGTTTTCTTGTAAGACATATTTCATTATATTTTCATTATGGCTCCAATCTGGCAAACAGCTCCTAATCAAGTACTTATAACAATGGATATTTAGTACCCCATGCTTTTTTACAACAAAATTCATTTTTTTGTAGATAGATTAATTCTGATTTCAGACTTACTAAAAGTCATTAGTTAAATCAAGCCATCGAGAACTTATTAATCGTGTTAAACACAATATTAAATTGGTTTCAAACTATTTGTTAGTTTGTTACTATTATACGTGTTTTTTTAGTTTTTTTCAAAACTATTAGTCGTTTTTCACTTTTTAGTGTGGCTTGCTATTTCAAGCCCATTTGTTTTAATTTAAAATATATATGCATGTGCAGACAGTGTGGTTGTCTCACTTGCTCTCACACAGAGATGTGTGAGGAAATTATTATATCCTGATCAGGATAATGGAATAAACTTATGAAATTATTGTATTGTCACCGATTTTTGATAAGCGTACAAGGTTAAAAATAAATCTGTCCATTTAAAGTTAGTCAAAATGAGTCCAAAGGAGTCAGTTTCAAACAAACATACAAGTGAAGCTAATAAAAGCGTGTAAAAAATGGTAGTAACATTAATTTTCAGGGCAAGATGGGAAGCTTACCTCATCTAAAAAATTCATTATATTAGTGATTAATATTTTAACAAATAAGACTAGTTTTAGTCCGTGCAAATTAGTACTCTAGCCCCTAAAAATTGCTCAAGATGGTAATCGTTTCAATCCCTCCTGGGAGTTTTGAATAACTAGCATATGAATTTGCGACGGTTTCTGCGTTGTGCTTCAGGTTTGAGAACGTAAAAACCAAATTTTCTCACTTTTTTTTAGTTTTTCGCGAATGAAGAGCATTGAATTCTGCATTGATTGGTGTTTAAAATATAGATTTCAACCCAGTCATTCAGCCAAAGATTTTCACAAACTTTGCTAAAAAGTTGACAACACTCAACTTCTAACGCCTGTAGGTTGAAAATGACTGCTCCGATTGGAAAATATTATGATTAAGTTGTAGGAAATTTTACTACAAATCAGATGTTTTTTTTTTTAAATCAAGGTTGAGTTCCAAATTTCCGCTCAGACAGCCCAACGCAGAAAACTGAACTCAAAACACTTTACTTTTCAGTAATTTTTTAAGTAAAAGTGAATGTAATTAACTCAATTTAAACTCAAAATCATTTTGTCAAGGTACTTAGGTAACTATAGTATCTGATCAATCGATGATCAGATACCAGACGATCACAAAACAATAATTCTGTTCATTATAACAAATCATTCATTACGAATTCAATGAGTCATTACAATTGAAAGGGGGTTAATTACATGAGTTATAACAGTTGAGAGGGGATTATGACATCCGTCATTTCATTGCCTGTGTGCTTCTTCTTCAGGCTCCTTGTTCGTCTCAATAGATCTTGAAAGCAAAAGAAAATATTTGTAGTATTAGTAACTATCAGGAATAACTGTACTACAAATTATGAATTACAATAATTTACCATTTCCTAATCACATGTTGGTGAATGTTCGATCTGGTTTATCCGAGGGAATTGTCATCAGAATCGACTTCTTGTTCTTAAGTCTAATTTCGGTACATCCTCACGGCTTTTTGTCATACAACTTCTCTTTTATGCTTCGTTTTCAGCCTTTGAAATGTTAAACTCCTTGGTTTAGACACCTTTGCGACACTTCTTGTGAACGACAACAGCTTTCTGAGTTTGCAACCATGTATTGATGCCCATCCTTTCGGGATTTTTTAAGTGACATTTTCGTTAATTTCCCCTCATCTTTGCTCTTTTGTACCTGGGTTCGAAATATTTATTTACTTAAACATTGAAGTAATGAACGATAGTAAAATGTCATAAATATAATATCATTATAAGAGAAATAAAACTGATTATTTATGAAATAAGTATCTACTTTGTTTTTAGTTTGAAAAAAGATAAAAAACATCGGCCAAAGTACAAACAACTCAAAAACCAGCCATTTATAAAAAAATATGAGGTGACTGATGATGTCAACGTTGGAGAGTGGTATGTAAAACTTCTTCAATCTTCCGAAGACGATACGAACATGGCGGCCCCTAGGTATGTTGCATGGTTAGTTGCCAGTTTTATACTTTACTCACCCTATCTAATTCCTTAATTTGCTTGATCTCGTGAATGACGTAGACTTTTATCTAGAAAGGTAACTCCTACGGATTGTGTCGAATGCGAATGGTAACAGTGTTGGTACAGTGTTAGTAGGTTTGTATATGTTTTTCTTAGGTTGTTAAGCAAAATCAAGTTACTTGAATGTAAATCAGTTATATTATTCAGTAAATGAAAATGAAAACTCGATGTTTTACAAATCTATTAAATTTTCACCAATAAATTCTCAGAGGTAACGATTGATAGTCATTTGAATTGGAAAAATCACCATGTTATAAAGAAATCAAGATTATTACCCAAATTCAAGTTTTTTCAAGTATTCAACGGCATGAAATGATTCATTTTTAGAAACATATATTGAATATTCATATATTTAATAACATATATAAATATAGTGAATATACCAACGCCACCACACATAGATATAACATGTTGGTGAAAGAGCAAATAAGAGTAAGAAGTTATTTAATTATCTTCTCTTTAACTTAAGACGAATACGGAATAAAAAAATGTTTAGCATAAGGTGAAAGAATTTTTTGTTGTGAGGGCCTATTATAATAATACTAATAAAAATGATAACTTGAATAATCTCAAGAGACATACATAAAAAAAAACAAATAAGCCGGAATTAAGTAACAAAAAGAATACTATATTGTTCTAGTGAATAAATATATTGTTATTATTATTTTATAATGATTTTAGTGGTTTCAACACAGATTTTGTTGCAGTACCCCAAACATATATCAAATATTGTAATTTTGAATAAATAACACTGAATTGATAATTTTTTGATATTTTAGGGGCTACAAAACCTGACACTATAAGAAATGCAAATGATTGAAGAAACTCTCTTCCTAAGATGTTAAGGTTTGATCTATGTATAACCCTAGGGATTTAAAATTTTTTGCACTTTGGATTCTATAATTGTTTGAAATGAGAGGAGTCATATAATTAGATGTGATCCTTTTAAGGATTCAGTGTTAGTTTATGAACATTTAACCTCGACATCATGATAGCGAGAAACTCCTCTATGTTTTTAGAGAAATAAACCTCTGTCCAGACAAGCAACAGAGTGCCCCAAAACATTATCATGCTTAGTGCATGTGATCTCCCAAACAAGGCTGCTTGTACAAAGTCGCACTAAGAAACAACCGATTTTTTCTTAATAATATGCGACTGGGTATAGGAAAAGTTTTTAGTTGAACTGTAGGGACACAAATTAGCAGTTTCTTCTGCCGTATCAGACTTTAGTGTAGATGAATTCTATCAAGGTACCACAAAAATTTTGTTATTGTTAATATACTTATATTTCCTTAACTATTACAGTTAATATACTAAGTATATTATACTAAGTTAATATATTAAGTATATTATACTAAGTTAATATACTAAGTATATTAACTGTAATAGTTATGGAAGTTTATTTTATTGACTATGTTCTTATATTTTTTTAACTATTTTAAAATTGCTATATTGTTATATTGCTTTTACATTTATTTACTTTATCTGTGTATATTATCCTACTTGTATATTTTTAGTCTATATTTCCGCAATCAATAAGAATACATTCTTGAGATAATAAAGTTTATTTTGGATTGGATTGAAAATGAGTAATTGATTTTCATCAAGATGGCGATGATTTTGCTTTCAACGATTTCGGCATGGATTTAATCGAATTCTATTTGAACTTTTGATTTGTTTTGTTTATTCTTGTTTCTATAAATATCTCTGTCATTAAAAATTGCAAACTAACCTATCAAAACTCAGACCTGTGTAAACAGCTTTTTGGGATTGAAAAAAATGCCTTTTTTTCTTCATTATCAGTATATATTTTCAATTCTGTTGAAATCCCTAATATAAATAGATTTGTTTCTAAAGCTGCTAATTCACTGAACTGATTTAGTTCGAAATTTTGAGCTTGTTTTTGTTACGAGGATAATTTTGATGTAAATATATCATTCATTGAATCTTGTGTTGGAATTATCTACTATATCAAGTATGTCTTGTAATGTACTGTTTTCAATACATTTCTGATCCTATGGTGTTACTGTTTTTTATAGTGTGACAAAAAGTTTTACCGCAGTAGAATTTATAATCTGAAGTTGTTTTTTAATCCTCTGAAATTGACAGTCCGTGAAATTGATCCCCTGGAACTCTTTTCAATATTACCATATGGAAAATTGTAACTAATTGAAGAAACTAAGAAATAAGAATGAAAAAAATCTGGGACATCCTGTAAAATTCTTTGAAACATATTCTGTTATTCAATGGAGAAAAAATATATTTTTTGAAGACATGTTCATCAGAACAAATCAAAAGTTAAATATTCAATATTTATAAAGTTTCATGAATAAAATGTTATAACAATTCTAATAAATCCCAACAGCACAATTATAACAAGCATTATGTGTTCAAGTTGCATCATAGTGAGATGTTGTTTTGGAATTATAATTTTTGTTTTATATATTCCAGCTTTATTTATTATAGAATGACCATTTTCATAACAAGAATTATTTGTGGGAAAGATTCACCGAGATGAGTCATTATGTAAAAAAAATGTGGTTTCCGTTAACTAGCAGTTTGTTGACCCCTTACAAACGATAATTTTCAGGAGTCGGAACTTGTGCTTACAAACGGTAACCTTCAGGAATCGGAACTTGTGCGAGCCAAGTATTAAAGAGGTCTTACTTTTTAACGTGATATTTCTAGCAGATGCTTGATGATATGCTGTGAAAATGAAAAATCTCACTGTTGGGATTGAAACAACATATTCATATAGCAATTGATTTGAGGAGTAGAACAAACCACTCACGCTGACCAAGCGACTTAATCATTCATAGTCCTAAATATGTGAATGATCTCTCCAATCTCAAAATCAACGAAAAAGTTAATTTGTAAATGATACCACTTTACTATGGAGAAGACTGGATTCTTTAAGAACACTGTTAAAATCGTCTTGGAAAAACTAAATAAATGGTGTTTTTCAATTTCAAAGGATCCTGGGAAAGTGTGATAAGAAATACTCCATAAAATTTCTAACCGCATAATCAATTGATCGTAGAAACTGAAAATAGACGTATCAACTTCGAATGAATTTAATAAGGATACGAGGGTACTTCAACCACTATTTTAGACCCTCTTCTTTTCATCATTTACTCAAATGATGTCGATTACTATATCTAATATATAATTTTCGTAATAGTTATTTCCAGATCTTTTGCAGAAGACTTTTTCAAAGGTTGATTATTTATTATGTATGATGTATCAACTTTTGTTCTTACTTGACAGAATAAAAACCATGGCGTTTATTATTAAATATTATTAAAAAATAAGTTACCAATAGACCATTGATGACCAATAAAAATATTTTTGAATCGTCATCAATGTACTTAGAAGTCCAAACACCTTTAGATGATTGCAAACAACAAGAATGAACAATTCAAGTTTGTTGTTTCTAAGGGGGATAAGTTTTGACCCATAATCCATTATAAAACCTTAAATTCACTAAGTGCCGATATCAGCCTCTAAATGTTTGAATGGGACGGAGTCGAGTAATATATCATAGAAAAGTTCTTTTAATCTTTCAAAATCACTCTTCTTGTTTTGAATATATGGAGCTTTGCAATGCCAACAGTAAATTTCCCAAAAAATGCAATACTTGAATGAATTTTACCTCACCAAGCGAGTTAATCAAGTAAATGTTGCCAGCAAATCTCTATTTTATAGAGATTTGCTGGCAATGTATGTCACTTTGTGACATACATTAAAATTTTGTCCTCACAATGTCCACCCAATGTGTCAGGTGGGGTGCAATAATTTTTTTTATGTCCGCACAAAAAACCTATGGTCTTTGACTCTTGGTACCGAAGTGGCAATTCAATTGCACCCCTTAATTCTATTCAGTAATATAGATTCTTGAAGTTTTAAATAATTAGGCACTTTTTGTGAGTGATATGGAGGAGCACAGTCTTTTTGAAAATAACTCTTGGATTACGATAATGACAGTTTTGGTGATTAACTACACCATTCAAAAATGACAATTGTTTTCGAAAAAAATAATTAATGTAACTTTCATTTTAAAATATTCGAGGATACATGCACCATTCACGCCCGTCGCAGTGGCCAATTTTCTTGTATATTATTTATATCAATTCTCCTCAATAGCGCTACCTCTATAGCTTTATTGAGTACCGACTTTTCACATTTTCTATTTTCATTTTGAAGTCATCCAATGCCTGTAAGTATACCATTGGTTAAATAGCCCGGCAACTAGATACGCACGTTTATTAATTTTTAGATAAAGTTTAATCATGAGAGTAACTCATAAGTGATGAATTTAAAACCCTATCAATAGCTTTTAGGATAAAACTTGTTCCATTTAACAAACTTGACGAGTTTTTGGATTTTTGTGAATAGTTCTCCTTCGGCAGTTCTGCCCAGCAGTACGTTTTTGATGGTCACTTTTGCGATCAGTGTCACTATTTTTCGGGTTTGAAGGCCGTAGATTTTTGGAATTTCTTCTTGACGTTAAGCTGGCGCGAGTGGCTAGCTTCTTCAGAGGTTCATATATCCTGAGTTTTCTCCAATGACTGGATATTACGGCTGCTTAAAGTATATTTATGATGTCTCATGTAGTTTGATGTGCCAACACATAGATGGCGCTGGTTTTATTGCATTGACCGCTTTTCCAGCTAGTACTAACCTTCAAAAGGAAGCTGTTGAAATTTCATGATATTCTACTCAAAAGTTTGTGTGTTATTGTTAGTTTGTGTTTAATTTGACACTGCTTCTTGATGGGAAAATATATCGTTCAAGCGAAGGAATAGCTTGAAAAGTGTTATGAGTACTCCGCTCTATCAGGAATAACAATTAAAAGTTGGTTTGCTGACTTCTAACGTCAGCAATACAGAATGCAGTCGACGTCCAAATGAGGCAGTAACATCAGAAAACAAGAAAAATCCACAAAATCGCTTTGAATTATCGAAAAGTGAAGTTGCTTGAGTTAGCTGATATTGTAAGGGTATCAAAAGAACGTGTTAGCTTTATATTGAATGAGCACCGTGTTACAAGTCAATCAAAACTATGGCAAAACTGCAAGAATTGCGTTTAGAATTGCTTATGCACCCACCATATTCTCTAGGTTTGACCTCCAGCAACTTTTTCTGTTTGCAGACCTCAAAAAAATGCTTATCAGTAAAAAATTTCCATCGATTAAAGAGGTTATTGTTGAAACTGAAGCCTATTTTGAGACAAAAGTCGTTCTACAAAGGGTTGGCCAATAATTGACTACACTGAATAATTAAACTAAACTTTATTTCACTTTAATACAACAAACACTTCAACAAAAACTTCAACTATTATTTGAATATCTATCGCCGTACTAGATCACTTCGCGTACCGCACTGTAACTTCCACTTGACTGTGTCAGTATGCTCGCTGCTGGCATGCGAATGCGCTAGAAAATTTCACCAAAATTTCGTCGAAATCGGTAGCATTATTCTCGCTGCTTCTAGAGCGGCAGGGAACATTGTGCATTTGTGCTCTCTTAGCTACGTCACGTTTGATTTATGGTTACCAGTGGCGGCTGGCGTCATTTTCTTTAGGGCATGATTCACAACAAGCATAACAGCATGTAGAATGTTATTGACAATTCACCTATTCCGGATACAGAAATCAGTACACTAAACTACATGAGTCAACAAAAACACGCTTTAAGCAATTTATAGCACGCCAAACTACCTGAGTTAATATAAATATGCGTTACGCAGCTATAATATCCAGTATAAACCTCTGAAGAACCTAGCCACTCGCGCAAGCGAAATGGCAGGATGAAATTCCAAAAATCGGCGGCCTTCAAACCCGAAAAGTAGTGACACTGAAAATCTCGGCCGCGAAAGCCTTAACCATTTTGTCACTTTTGCAATACTGAAAATATTTCGTTTGCCAATGTTCATTTTACCAAGAGAAAAGCATTAACCGACATCATTAAAGTCATTCTTGGTGAATCTTTCCCAAGTTTCATCGATTAATCACACCAAAAATTATAATCTTAATTGAAAACTCTTATAATTTTCTCAGACCCAACTCAGCGACCAACACTATACGCCAATTTTTCACTTCGCACCAGTGGCAAACACCGGCAACACAACCTTCTGCAAAAACTCTCTTTATGAGGAACGGAACCACTGTGCCTAAAAAACAAACGGACACCAAAGACTCTGACAGCAAAGTGTCGCACATTTCTCGATTGTGTAACTTTCAGAGGGAGAGCCAACATCTCGCCTCTCGTAGGCAGGATTTCTGTAGCGACAGTAGCAGCAATTCAAAAATTTTCTCGCCTTACCAGGCACAACAGAATCACGTTACCTCTTTGAAGGAGCAGCTTGAAGATAAATGCAAACAGGTGCGATTATATTAAATTTATTTAGATAATTTTTTTTTTCTATTCAAACCAATAGTAGTGGAATTTCATGACATCTCGGAAATAGTATATTGTTTTATCAGGGACCTTTCAAGTAATACGTAAGCACTATAGGAGTGCGGGGGTCTTTGCTTTGCTTATTTTTGATGACACGGGGGGCGGGGAGTCTAGATGGTGATTCCATCAACAGTATTTATTTACTTTTTTACACATATAGCAACCCACACATTGTCTATGTTTGAAAATAAAACGAATTTTTGGGGATTCCCACAAATACTGTTTACGTTGACGTACTCGATCAGAACCAAATAAGGTAATTACTTTTGTGCGTTATGACTTGATGAGAATGACGTTGACATTCCAAAATCGGATGAAAGTGAGTAGACACCAAAAATTTTAAAGAAGTTTGTTTTGTTTGAAATATTACTAGAGATTATAATATTTTTACCCAACTCTTTGTTGTGTCAATAAAGTTTGTTTTAATAAATATAAGGGGCCATGTGTGACGTCACATCAGGTGGGGGGGAGTCTAAAAATGTTAGAACTTGTGACCAAGGACGGGGGTCTAAAAGTTCTAAATTTCGCGTAATGTAATTTATGGATGGCCCCTTATGTTGTTCATGAATCAATTAAAAAAAATAGAATACATTAAAAGAAAAATGCATATAACAATGTTTACATAAGCATGGGAGGGGGGTAAGAGCTTTGCTTACTTTTGCTGAGAAGGGGGAGGAGGGGTAAATAATTGTAATAAATATGCTTACCTAATACTTGAAGGGTGATGTTTTGTGTGGCAACTTGTACATGAGTCCGTCAAACATGATAGCCACACAAAATTCATTTCTTTGAATGAAATATACTTTTTTTTCTAACGTGTAAAATGCAATTCTTTTGAAAATATCAATAAATATTTTTATCCTTTTACTTTCAATGCCTGTAGCAGTTAATTGCATTTTTATTTTAACAAGAATGAAAGAAAAAAAGAAATTTTATTGACCTTAAATTACAATTTTTGTTACATTCGAAAATATCTGCAATAACAAAATTTGCTAGGTACGTAATACTGAAAATATAAAAAAATACATAGAGTACATAAAAAAATCTCACAATAAAATAGTTGACTCACAATATAAATACACATATATACACACATACCCTCATATACACACACATATAGGTACATATATTAGGTCCACGGACAATTAAATACCTCATCAATCTTATAGATAGCTTGGGTGACACGTGAATTTTTTACTTCGACCTTCAATTCTTTGATATGAGATCTTTCCACTCACTAGGCAAAGTGACTGCAATGACTACATTGATTATCGATGAGTCATAATTTTAATTTTTTCTTTTATCTAAAAAGGGTAAGGCATGCTGTTCCCCATTACCAACACGTAGGCCTTTAGACAGCTCAGCTGACGCTGCTTACCAACATAGAAGAGTGGCCAGTGAGACACGATGGAGATCACCTAGTAGTTCACCTTTACCTTTAAGAAGTCAGTTCAAGACCGATGATCAGCAGTACAATTGTGGCAATACCAGCCCCATAATTCTCCAAAGATTTTATCACCAACAGAAGCAGCAGCAGTTGGTCAAAGAAGCCGAAGAATCTGGTAGGCCTATTGGAATACAAATAGTATCAATGTTTATTTCAAAGAATTATCTCAATATGAATGAGGGATGAAAAATATTCTTATCAAATAAAGATTTACAATTTTCAGTTTATTCTTATGGCTTCAAGTTGGTTCTAAGATTGTATTTCATTAATAACGATTTATCGTTATAAAAATTGAACTTCGCCTTTTGTTTCCAACTTATTTATTTGTCCATACTGTTCATTAACTGTTGAATCTTATCAGTTGTAAACAATAAAGACATTTATTATTATTATTATAAAAGTTGGTAACACGATTCTCAATTAAACTGTTTATCCAATTAATGATTTGCAATCAATCAATCATTAATAAGTGACCCCAAGAAATATAAATGTTTAAAATGCAGATCAATAAATATGAAACTAAATATTAACAGGAAATGAGTTTTTTCTGAATGCATGAGGTATAATACATTTTGATTAGGGGATAGAAAATGGTAATCACTTTATCAGGGATTTTCGGGATTTGTTTTAAATGGCTTTTGAAAACATGTTCTGGTGATTAGATTTTTGGATTTCGTAGTATGCTATTAAAGAATGGTTTCAACTTCTTCAAATTTGTGTCTCAATTATCAGGTTGTTTCAAAAGCGTTGTCTCGAAAATTTGGTTGTTGCAATGTTTTTTATTTAATTTTTTTAAAAGTATATAATATGTCTAATGGTTTTTACAAAGTAATATTAACCCAAAGAAACTATTTTTCGGTGAGCGATTTAATTAAGAACTCATTATTTCTTGTAAAATTGAAACGATAATAATCGTATAAGTTTTGTGGGAGGTATGTTTATGAAAATTTATTATTACAGAGCCCTGAAGAAGAATTTAATTAAATTCAAAATGTTGCCAAGAAAAAAGTTGTTTAAAAATAAAATTGATCCTGTTGCCCAAAAAAATTATTGGATCACTAAACTATTTAACGGATTATAAGTTCTGTAATTGCAGGGTAGCTAATGTATTGTTGTGTATGTATGCTTTATAATTTAAAAAATTCAACAGATATCTACGAGTACATAATGCTCTATTTGCTTCAGGTAAAAAGCGGTTTGCTTCCTATATAAAGCTGCAGCTTGGCGGCGATCGAAGCGGGAGGTCTTCCAGACATCAAAGCCCGGAACCACCTCCTCGTCTCAACAGGCAACCAAGCGGAGACAACCAGAGTCCATTGGCGATGCGTAGAACCTTCCTGGAAAACCATTCGGCAAACTCCCCTAGCTTGTCTCGAAGGTAAGTAAACTGTTACTCAGGTGAAGGATCGAATGTGTTTTGGTGGTAAACACATTGTTGGTTACTTTTTGATAAAAACTGTTTTGCCTAGTAATATAATTCCAATGAACCCATCAAGTGCCACATTATGTATTTTTTATTATTATTTTTCACTAGGTCAGATGACCTAGTGAATGAAATAAGAAATGATGAGGAGTAGCTATATCTCAAGAAATAGGAATAATAAAATCACTTTTATTTCTGACCGGGATATTATAAGCTTATATCGTCATAGTTACGCTATCAATAAAGAGGGTCATAACTCCCTTGGGACATT
>WOGJ01120153.1:0-13251 GCA_015342185.1 Leptinotarsa juncta | reverse complement strand
AGCAGTTTGTGAAGAAAAGAGATTGTGACAAAAAGTCGTCGTGTATTCAGAGATTACATTAAATTGATTCAGAAGGATAGAATAGTCAGTTTCCCTCTGAGGATATATTCCTGTGACCTTGAAAGACAGATATAATTTTTTTTTGAACAGCATCAATATGTTGTATGTGGCGATCAATGTGATGTATATAGTATCTATTCAGGGGCGTATCTATATAGTATCTTGAGGCATGTCCATACTATATAGACACGCCTCAAGATACTATGTAGACACGCCCCTGAGTAGATATTATATATCTTCTACATAGACACGCCTCAAGAAGCGTGTCCATACTATATAGACACGCCTCAAGAAGCTATTGTATAGCGAATCACGTGTTGTGTTTTTCTAAAACTGTCTAGTAAAATCTCACAGTAAAGTGTTTCTTGAATAAGTTGAGAAATGTCTATGGAATAGATAGCGAATTATGTTTTTGACGTATATCTCAACCGACAAAAATGTCAAATATATTAAGAAAATTATTTACTCACTTGTTTTTACTTTGCGAACACTAAATGTTCAATTCGAAAAAAAAATCTCTCATTTTTCGAAGGCAATCTGAAGGTGTTCATTTTTGAAAACATTCTCGAGTAAATTTTGTAGGTGGAGTTAGTTATGAGTTTTATGTCAGTTTAATAACGAGTATCCAATTATATAAGTTCACATAATAAAATGTTTCACCATGAAAAATCAATGTTCATATTATAAGTCATACAAGTAGTGATTCTATCATCAGGTATTGAAGATAGTCAATAATGCACACACAGTCAATCGGTGACTTATTTTAATCGCAAAGGGTTCAAACGAAAAGAAAAAAAATGAGATATGAAGAAGGGGCCATACACATACAGTCGCTCCGGAGCCTGGTTTGGAGAGGCCCGTGAGCTTTCCTGGAAAGCGCGACGCAAATGACAACAATACCAACTACGACCACGACTACAGTCGCAGCAACGGGAACCGCAATGTTCCAATCGACCCAATCGGGAATCCACGGGAAGAGCATTTTCATGGTGGGCAAGTCTCTGGCGGGTGCGATCGTACCTAGAATACAACACACATTACACTGTACCTTTGTTATAGTTTCCTTTGCCACGCAACACACAGATCACGATAATGGCAACAATAATGACCAAGACGGCAGCCACTACGGGAACTACAAGGTTAAGGTTTGCGAGGACTATTTGTATGGTGTCCTCTTTGGGGATTTCACGAGCCGGGGCAATAGTACCTGAAACCAAAACACAGGGGGTGTTTCAAGGAGCTCCAGAAAGGACTACTCAGCGCGCTCAGGTACAAAACAACAATGTCATAAGATATTGAATATTCAAATTATTTCTTTTTTAAGTATGCAATCTATTCTCCTTGGTAGATTCAAACAATTTCAAAATAAGTACTTCAACAAGGTGATTCATGACTGACAGCCCTTTTTACTTTAGAGGACGGTAATTTTTTTTTATGTATTAAATACAAAGTACATGTGTTTCTATCAATATTCCACATTAAATATTGGGTTGTTTCAAAAGTCCGTTTTAATGCCATGATTTTTTTTGTAGGTCCATGTCTCAATAAATATTTATTCTACTGTGTCGTGATAGAATAGAATATAATAGAATATGTTTATTTCATCACATCAACTATAAAAGTACAATAGTGACAAGTCAAACTGACAAACAAGAATAACAATAATTGAACGCTAGTTATTGTTATACAAGTTGATTACATCTAAAACAATTATTATGGAAAAAAATAATATTAAAAAACACATGTAACATATTAAAATATTAATGTCTCAAAATTCAAATATTCGTCGATGGAGTAGAAACAGTGCCTTAATAGCGAGTACTTAACTCTAGCCTTGAAACGGTTGTAACTCAGACCGGTAATGTCTGTTGGTATTTTATTGTATAAATGTAAGTTGATTGAATTTCGAGCTGATAGATCCAGTCTATAAAATTGAGGCTTCAGGTGTGCACCTTTTCGAGTAGGGAAATTATGAAAGTCAGCATTTGTAAGGTACTTAGTATTATTTTTGTGAACCTCTAAAATGTTATAGAGTATGAAAATACATGGCAAGGATATAATTTTGAGTTTTTGAAGTAGAGGACGACAGAAACATTGGCTATGATCCGGATCGCTTTTTTTGCATACGAAAAGCTTTAATTGCATGTGAAGACTGACCCCATAAAAGTATGCCATATGTTAGGTGGCTGTTAAAAAGAGAAAAGTATGTCTGTAATACCATACTTTGACTAAGACACATTTTCAGCTGTCTTAGTAGGAAAAGTTGTGTAGAAAGTTTTTTGCACAGACCAGCAACATGTGCTTCCCAATTTAACATGTCATCAATTTTAAACCCCAATAAATCTACATGTTGCTTCTTCGTTAGTTGTCTATTTGATGATATTATAATTTTCTGTTTCTTATCCCTGTTTAGTTTGAGATAGTTTGAAGTAAACCAAGTTTCAGCATCATTATCTGTTCTAGAACATAGGTCCATTAAGTCGTTAACATTTGAGTCTGTTTCTACTGTTGATACATCATCTGCATAGCAAAAAGATAAGCTTGGGAGTGAGAAATTAAAAATATTATGAATATATACTACAAAAAGTGTTGGTTCCAGTATGGACCCTTGTGGTACACTGTGCAAAATAGATCTACATGTACTAGAACTTCCAGATGTATAAACAACTTGTTTTCTCCCACACAAGTAGGTTTTCATTAGCTCTGAAGCTCTGCCACATATCCCGTAATATTCCAATTTACCTAGTAGGAGCATATGATTTACACTGTCAAAAGCCTTACTTAGAGCACATTGAGTAAGAGCAGACACTTGCCCCTTTTCGATATTCTCTATTATTGTATCAACTATAGCCATCACAGCTTGGGTTGTCGATTTGTTAGACCTAAATTCAAATTGATTTTTATTAAATACTGAATGGGCATTTAAAAAGGAAATTAAGCGATCATTAATAAGCATCTCAAAAATTTTACCAAAGATAGGAAAGATAGATATGGGTCTATAGTTATCTGGAATATTCGGATTATCCTTTTTGAATACGGGAACAACTTAAATTGTTTTGAAGATGTCTAGAAATAGTCCTTCACAGAGTCAACGATTAAAAAGAACAGTCAATGGACCAGAGGCAAGGTGTAGGGTTTCTTTAATCTTTAATCATTCTACTGTTTAAGTTGTATATGTCATATGTCCAAGCAAGCAGAGTTTTTTAATTTAATCATTGCTTGTTTAACTTTAACAACAGTAACTGGACTAAGGGATATAGAAGTACTAGGTTTGGGGAGTGTAAAAAGGTAAGTTAGAGTATTAATGTTGCACATTAATAGATCATTACACATCTCAAAAATGTGTAATGATCTAATGACTCAACTTGTTTCCAAAAATGTTTTGCTACTATTGATTCATTTTTTATTTATCACTGGATACTTCCCTAGTCTGTTAACGCATTTTTTTAAATTGCAAAACTATTTTGGCAATTATGCTGGATGCCTAGAAATTTAATAAACATATTTTATTTATATTCATTATTCACCATAGACCTTATGGATAGCTTATTTTTGACTAGTTCAGAAATATCTCTTTTGTAAAAAAAAACTTTTTGCATGACTCATAATTTCATTATAAGCAATATAACAGTCTACGTCATTTTCAATTTATATTGCTTGTTTGATTTTTTATTTATAAATTGCATTGTATAATATACACATCTTTGATAGAAAACCTCATAAAGATATGATCTTAGAGAATAATAAGTAACATATACTTACCTAAAGAAAAGGTTTGTGTCGTTGACATATTGCCAAATCCAAAAGTTGGTTTACTAGCAGCTGAAGGATTCGATACTGGAGAAGAACCAAATGAAAATTTCGGAATCTGTACTTCAGTATTACTTTTTTGTGTTGAAGGATTCGTTACTGGAGATGAAACAAATGAAAATTTCGGAATCTCTTCTTCAGCATTCTTTTTTTGTGTTTCAGAGTTAGTTTTCTCAGTGGTACTGTCAGGAACATTTTGTAAAGCTTTGAAAACGAAGTTACTCATTGAAGAGACTTGTTTCTCTTTTTCAGTATCAACCACTGTCAGTTGGTTTTCATATGCAGATGTTGAATTAGTTTCTAGTTCCAACTCTTTGAAGTACTGTTCATAATCTTTGAATATTGGTTGTAGATTTATGAGAGGGTTTGCATCTACATGTTTTTTAATCCAATTCGAAACACTTTCGTTGAGTCCTTTCAGTTTTGAATAATAAATTTCAGACTTTTTGTCTGTAGATTTTGGAATACTAGTATCATTTGAAGCATTAGTGCTTTTTGTATGTCCAAAAGAAGTGGCATTGGTAGTTGAAGTTGGGACAGAAAACTTTTCTTGAGTATCTGGTACTGACTTCTTGGTACTCTCACTGAAGCCATTAGTTTTTGGCGCAGCAAGATTTGATAAAAAGGAAAAAGAAGTTGATGTCGGTGGAGTTGCATTGGAAAACATTAGACCTGTGAATGCACTTTTACTTCCAGATTCGCCATTGTCCTATAAAAAATAAATTCATACATACATAAATTAAATAATATTTTGCAATAAATAATCCAATTCAACAATTTGAATATTTGCAATCCTCAAAATTACACTGAAAAGGTATTGTTCCAACTGGTTAATTATTGCTCCGATTTTTCGATATACTATCTTTGAGGTGTATTGTAGCCCTTTCTAATTAAAATTCTGGTAGATATTTATGTAACAGATATTTTCAATACCCACTGCCTTTTTCATTTCATTAAATTTGACAGGTACTCTTACAGTTTGCACATTTTGCTTTTTCCTTAGTTTCAAGAATTTTTCTTCAATGGTCGGTCGATTTATTCCTTGACAATCATCCTATTTATAAATATTTATATTGAAGTGACATATTGTTTATGGTTTTTTAAAGTAGGGGGTTTATTGAAATTGAATACCAAGCTCGTTAAGGTACTGAAACACAAGTTTACGACTTTAAAAATTGCTGTGTATAATACCAAAACCCAACACAATTTTATATACTCAAAATTGAAAGATGAGATATCACCAGTGGAACCCTGTATGGATTGTGATATGTTATACATAGGTCAAATTAAATATTTGAAAACTACACTCAAGCAGCATGAAAATGATTGATCAAACTAAACCAAGTACCCGTAATTTTGGGTTAAATCGCAAATTTGATTTCATTTCAACAAAAATCAAAGATTTCATCAAAAAGATATTTTAGTGACGGCTCATCACCAGTGATACGAGCTTTAACTTAAAAATGGATTTCAACATCTTGAACAATATTTATAGGAATATTTCGACAACACATAGATGTACTCTCAGGTAGAAACAGATTTAAGTGATTTTATTGAAAAAATTATCCCTGCTGAACACATACGGTTTCGGGAGAAACTGAATACTAATTAAAGAATCAAATACATATATATTTACAAATATCATCAAGTTTTAATGTGTATTTTTAATTGTGAGTGCATCTTATGTCTACCAGTGATTTTTCACTTTTTCAATTATACACTACTTAAGTGCTAAAGAATTTGTGATTTTTTTAGAGACACCGACACCAGTATTTGCCAAAATAATTTGGTGAGTATACTTAGAGGATGGCATTGCATTGCATTGCGGTAGGCGCATTGCGTACAAGTTCAAAACTTCTGAATAATAATCATAAGCTGGATTGTGCATAGTAATTTGTTTACCAATATTTTGACAAAACTAATCTTTATTAAAGATGAATCTTTCTGGAAAAAAGTAAAACACAATTCAAAATTATTTTTTAATAAAGGTAGTCATACAAAATGTATAGAAAGAGACTAAATCTGATGATCACTCTAAATAGTCTTCTGCTTCTTCTAGTCAGACACTAAGTAGTCTAGTATAGTTTTTTTTTTCTATTTCCTTTTATTTTCCTCTTAAATCCAGAAGAGCCTTCGAATTATTTTCAACATTTTTGTCTGCTGCATCGTTTAGATCTTTTTCATCTTCTGCTTTAATAGTTAGTTTGCATGATTCTCTTCGTTTTTTAGTTCAACTTTTTTTTTCCTCAATATTCCTCCTTTGTTGGCTCATTTTTTCTTCTCAGCTTCAATTTTTTTTCAACTTTCCAGCCCAACAAGGTACGATTTATAACGTCAATCCCTTCTTTAGAAAGTTTCAAGTGATGGGCACCTTGTGTACTTCTTCATTATAGCGCTTTAGGCCATCGTTCGCACTCATTAAAGCCTCTGAAAGACAAATTCCGAACTCATGACAAATTTGTCATGAGCGAGTAGCCACACATAACGTCAGTGTTATAATGCGGAAAGACAATAACAGCTTTAACAAGCCTGGTAGGCTCAAACATAAAACATATTTTATTCCAATAAATATCTATTCTTTGATTAGTGATCGAATCAGCAAAGAGGTTGAGTCTTTTACTAGAGTATTCAATTATTTCTTCCTCTGCTTGAGGCTCTTCAACAATGTATACAAACATAATGATGTAATAAATTATTCATATGTGTGTAAATATGAGTATTTTCTAATTAACATTTTTCTGATTAAAATTCAATTATCATTATGTATTTAATACAAAATCACTAAGTGGGTGATTTTTTAATCAAATCAATCATGATTTTAAATTAAAATTCCAATATGTTAATAATCATCTTTTTTTTAGGAAAAATAACTCCTATAGGTAAATTGGGTGATTATCGCCTACAGGAGAATTGTGAAATTCAAAGATCAAAATGTTCATTATATATTAATACAAGTATTTCAACAGGCATTGTTGTTAGAGCAAATACATGTATGATAAATTGATTAAGGCTTTCTAGGCCAAGATTTTCAGTGTTACGATTTTTGCTCAGATTTGTAGGCCGTCGTGGTTTGGATTCAGTTCCAAACCAAATACATGTATATTGGTTAGTTGTTAGGTTACTTCATTTCTTTACTCGTCAGTTTCTGGTCAGTAGGGCAAAATAATTACTAAAAAGTAAGACGAGTAAAAGGCTTATCGTTTCATTTCTGGGAAAGCATATTACAATAGATAGATGTAATGACGAATATTTTAATGTTTGTCATCAATAACCAATGTTTTCCTTAAGCCCAACGTTCGAATTACAATATCTAGGTGTCTTCCACTCCATGTTCCTCTCAAACACAATCGATATTAAAAAGAATAACTTTTCAGCAACTGTCACTCTGACAGTTATTGATATTTTAAAGATATTGTATTGATAATTAGTAGTTTTATGAATAGTCTTTAAAAGAATTGTATATTCAATTTTATTTTAATATAATTGGACATTCTTCTATGCTGAAGAACTTGACTATTCGTAATTTTAAACGCATCTTCGTCAATAACCATGTATTGTTTTTTGAACAATGAAGTTTTTTCTTTCTTGGCATTTCATAAAAATTTCCTCAACCTACCATAAAGAATCCCTTATCTCCTTTGAAAGGCTAATTGAATTATAAGTTAAAATATTTTCATAGTGACAAACTCATCAACAGCTATGACCAGTCCATGCTATGGTAATAACTAACTGAGTTATCTAAGGAACATGACTATTCGCAGTCCCATTGGCTAGATAACTTTTTGTATGAAACATATCTAGTTGTAGGTTCAGAACCAGATACGCGCCATTATTAATTATAAAAGATTTATAACAGTTGTGATTTTTCACCGACTGAATAGTATTCCATTATGTATAATATTATGAAACGGGTTTTATCGAAATCAATAGCCGAAAACTTCTTTTATGCTTGGGCAGAATTTGAAAGGACCATTTTAATACAATTCGATATTATTTAGTTTCCAATTGTACCTAGCATATTCATAAAAAAAAATCAATAACTCGAGAAGGGTTACACAGTACCTTTTATGAAAAAATTAACATTTTTTTCTGACCTATTCAAATTTTTTGAGCCACCCTGATTATAATTTGCTTTTGCAGTCTTAATCAATATACATGTCTGTAGCCAGGAGGTAAAGGACACCAAGTCACAATTTTGTAATTGTTCAGGAGAGAGGATTTTCCATATTTTTGAACTATTAATATTTGGTTCTTTGTTACTTGTTGAACCAGCTTAATGAAAGTTTCTTACATTGTTACTGGCATTGGTAAGTATTTGAAAGTATTAGAAAATATTAATCCTAGATTTATTTATGACAATTTACCTGAAGTATCACCTATTTTTGTGGACCTTCAGAGATGATTAATGATTTATAGACTTAGTGTAAAAGTATTATTATTGTTCAAAAATAATGTTCACCATTAATCAATGTTTCAATACATTTTTATAGTTATAGATAAGATATGAAGGTATAGGTAAGGTATAAATAAAGGTGTAATAGGCAAAGTATAAGGTAATGACAATATAGTTTATTACACATGTTTCAATAATATACATAAACATTAGTGAAGTGATAGTGTTTGAAAAGTGATGCATAGCTTGTCAAAGAACATTAAACAATGCAAGTTTAAAAGAAAACATTTTTAATAGTCAGATGAATCACTGTCGTTATCACCAGTCGGATAGTCCTGGTTATTGAAATTATTGAAATGATAAGGAGAAACTTCTCCTGTGGATATTTGTTTTTGATATGTAAAAGGTACGTTTCTGCCTTCATGCAGTGCATTAAATTGTTTAAAGTCATCTATTTAAAGTCATGCTACTTGCTGAAACAATGGGCACCATCTGCTGCCAGTCCCAGGGAGTGAGGATTGTCAGGTTGTTGAGCTTCTTCCGTTTACTTTTAAACCGTGAACAGTATCTGCTTTCATAAGAGTATGTCCTTTTTACAGGAACTTTATATACAATTTAATTGAATTTTTTTTAAAATCCAGAAAAAACAATATAACTGAAATATTTTCATTCTGGCCAAAGCAGTTATCTGACCAAAGTGTTATTTCTTCAACATCAGAAATAGGAATTACACCGACAGCCCATTTCAAAATAGCTGAAGAGATTACCTCTCCACCTCTACCAGCTTTCGACTCCTCCCACATCAAGCAATGTACACGCTTATCCAAAGTTTCCGTTTATAAAAACTCAAACCATTTGTGAGCAACGGTGTGAGCAAACACTTTTGCAGGTCGCCAGTTAAAACTTTGTGGTTAAGGGTTGTTTTAGCGATTTTGGTATCATCACTTTTGAGAGTGTACCTTTTATTTGCTTCGGATGGCGTGCCTCGTATTCAGCATTTAGGCTGTCTCTGTTTGCTTGCTCTAAACAGCTATCTTGAAGTCTGGCCTGAAACGGGTCACGGGTGGCTTGAAAGACAGTTTGAATTTTTTATTGAAAACGTTAAAGTATTTCCATTTTGGAGCAATAAATCCTTCAAGCATGTTATTTTCTTTGCGAAACTGCAGTTATAATGTATACATTTTCTCATACGGGCCCAAATCTATGCTGTTTTTTCCCAGACAATAATGGCTTTCATAAAAATGGATGGAAGAGATACTTTGAACATTATTTACACAATATTGTGATATATTGTTAGTTGAAATGCTTTTCCATCTCTAGTCAAGTTTAACTGCACCTTCCTGTTGGCAGTTTTTTAAACAATTTACAACAACAGTATTGTAAATTGCAAGGGGTGTTTAGAACCATCAATTTGCACAATTAAATTTTCTTGCTGTTAACTGTAAAATAGTAATATATAGTATTATGTTTAGCTTTTTTAGGTAATGATGTTCTATACTTCTTAAATTTCTTGAGGTATACAAAACCAAGTCCTCTTGATGTCTTTTACCTCTGATGAAAACGAACATGGTTTTATTTGTCAATGCCTTATCTTTGTTATTCATAGGACTATTAAGTTAATTCACTGAAAAAATAGACATGGTGTCCTTTACCTCAGGGGCACAGATATGTATATGATTTGAAGATATATATCGTTTCCTATGGGTCAAATATGAACAAATAAAAAAAGTGTAGGACCTCTTACACCATAAAATTCCAGTTTTTCGAGGAATAGGTCATGAGAGACACAATCAAAAGCTTTCATCGAATCAAACAAAATTACCCGTTGATATACTTGCATGAAAACCAAATTGGTGTTTATGAAGAATAAATTTTTTGAAATAGGTACTTAAATGGTTTTTTTAATTATTTCGATAACGTTGCCAAGGATACAGATTACAGAAATGAGTTTGTAATTTTGAGGGTGTGTATTATAACCTTTTTTAAAAAATAGGCACCATTGTAGATAATGAGAATTGTGAAATGATTCAAAATAATTCCAAGAGAATCTTTTAATATTTTGCTGTTGACATTAAAAGCATCAAAGCTATTTGAACGACCCAAAGAAAGTATTGAAATCTCAACTTTAGCCTCTGTTACAGGTTCCAGAAAAAATTAGTTGCCTTGAATTTGCACGAGTTTAAGGTAACTAGATGCATCAATACCGTTGGATGATAATGAGTTTATAAGATTGCTAGCAAAAATCTTGAAATAATCATTCAAGTCATCTGTGGGAATAAAGTCTTTGTTATCTTGTTTTGTTGTTGTTAGGCTTGTTTTTTATCTCTATAATCATAGCTTTGTTTTGATTCCGGTAATTATTGTATATTTCTTTATAGTGTCCGACCGAAAGTTATGTTTCAGTTTCGGTCGAGTTTCGGCAAAAAAACGGGTTTCAGTGGGAAACCTGCCCAAACTACGACCGAAACTGCATTCGGGAGTTCCCGCGCTGTGATCGGCCATGTTCATACAAGCAACGGAGACCTGTGCAGGGTCTGCAGAATACTACAATATGTATTTTTTTTGGAGGGATTTCAATGCTACAAACCTTGCAATCTGTTTCTTTACAGTTCTTCTGCATATTTATCGATTTTATTCCAGCAATATCTTTCCTTATAAAAAGATCAACACCTCCATGCCCATATTCTTAATGTCAAAAATAGGAAGTCACATTGTAATCAGTTACATTACCAGATTTTATTATATCAATGTTCAAGGAGGCAAACGACTTTGTATTTATAATAATCTAAGAACAAAGATAGTTCATGTAGTTTGTTTGACAAACATTGGAAGGTGACAAATTGTTAACTCACAAGTATTCATCATGGGTGGGAGGTTGAGGATTATTAACACTGTTCACCTGATTTGTCAGTCTTGAGGCACAATCTTACTCAATCTCAGATAAAAAGTATATAAACTATGAATTATTCTATTACTAACAAACTATTAATGTATTCTGAATAGGTGTGAACCACTATAAACCCTCTTCGGTTACATAAAGGATTACTTGATGCACTCACCTTGGCCTACTCACCTGGTCAAGAATTATGGTTTGAAAATAAATTTTATAATAAAAAATTGATTTTACTGGCTCAACTAGCCTGCATAAATCTGTAATATCTACACTTTTTATCAACCATGATTTTAATTAAATTTTGTAACATTCAAATATTTAGATGCAAATGAAATTAATGTTAAATGTGAAAGAAAGTATAAAATGGTAAAATTCGTACCCTAACTGAAGAAATTGGATTCCTTCGTTTAGCAGTTTTGAAAACCCTTTTTTTCAAAGACTCTTCTGAAGCCTTTTGGAAAGTTCCAGCTTCTTCCTGTTCATATGCTTCATCATCATCTTTATCATAATTGAGTTCACTGGAAGCCCTACGTTTTCCAGCCATCTGAAACTGCCTTATAGTTCAACGGTACAAATGTTTCTCCATACGTACCTGAAATTTTGTACATGTAGACACTAATTATTAAAAATTATGTTCGTTCTTATTAATTTCACTAGATAGTTCCAACAATCCGCCAAAAAAACAGAAAAATTGGGAAACAATTATGTACCATTCTTCTTCTCATCTCTGAAATAGTGGGGTTACGGGTTATTGTATTTACGTTAAGATTTATCGAGTGACATCTAGGTATAATGATTCGAACTTCATAATCAGGTAAAACATTGCTATATGGTAATGTATTGTTTTGTTGTATTCGTTTATGAAAATATGAAATTCGAAAGGTATTGCAAAATGAATCCAAGCAAAACATTCTTTTACTAGCAAGTAAAAAACTTATAATGGCTAGTATGAGGTAAAAGAAGGTTAAAATGTTAATATCGTTTTTAGAATTTGTAAAATTCAGCCATAATAAAAAATGATAATGAAAACTGTCTCTCTGAGATATCTGGGGACCACATCAATAATTTAAAAGTATAGAAGAATACAGGCATATTTCCTATTGTATATTACTCTACAGTCAACGCTGAAACACAATCATTTAGAAACTTGATTAACATTAGAATTAGTTTATAGTTTCTGTTTACCAACAAATACTAATTCTAGGTCAATATTCGTTATAACCAGGCACAACTAACCAATCATAAAAGAGGAGATTTTCGAATTGGTACCCGGAACGCTCGGAATGGCCTTAAGGAGGCTCTAGACAGTCAATCATTTTGATCAAAAGCTTGAGTCAATCGATTGACTCAAGCGTGATTAACCGTATAGAAACCTGTTTGACGCTTGAACCGAGGCTTGATGGTGATTGATAGAAAGTTTGAATGACTCAGGTGGTTGAAGGAGAGGGTTAACCGTCTAGGGTAGGGATGGCTGATCCCAATATTTTTTTGGAACAGGTATCTCCTGTTACAAATACCTGTTCCAAAAATACTAGTTGTTCCGCTGCCGACCGAGTGCGCCGTATCTAGGTTCCCACTTGTTTTGGTATTTGGTAATTTGGTATCATTTCGTTTTAATAGCGAGTCAGAACTGTCAAACCTCAGAATAAATACGAAAGAGTAGAGCGCACGGTGTCTTGTACAAGTTTATCAGAGAATATTTCTAGTTTCGTCCCAATCATGTTGAATAATAATAAGAAAAGCCCAATTTGGAATTTTTTTTCTGCTGTTGATGCTTATAATGCCAAATGTACCGTCTGCCGGCAAATATTGTCCTACAAATCTTCTGTTTCCAATTTAAAGAAACACTTGAGCCGAAAACATCCAACAATTAGTCTTCCTGGAACACAAAAAATATCGTGTCCATACCCTGAAAATTCAGAAAAAATTGATGAATTCTCGAAAGCTGACGATATTCAAATACCGTCAATGTCCGGGATTCTTGTATCAAATTCCAGCACAGTTGAAAATCCTATGAAAAAGAGGAAACAAGAAACCCTAACAGCCTATATCCCGAAAAAACTAACAATGAGTGCCAAGAAAAAAATTGATGATG
>WOGJ01120000.1:0-18648 GCA_015342185.1 Leptinotarsa juncta | reverse complement strand
AACGACCAACAAATAGTCATCTCTCGGAGTAATCAATCCAGTCATCACCCGATTGAAGATACTAACAATCGTAACGTCGTGAACTAACGTGGCTTGGAATCTCTTAGCTTTTTTATTTTAATTTTCATTTATATTTCTTTATCTTTTGTTCAACCGTTTTATTTTTACTTGTATTTTATTTCACTATTATTTCATTTTTATTTTTGCCTAATACAATTATTATTTTCAGCTATTCATTTTTACTTCTTTTTTTTTAGTTGTTTCGGGGATTTCAAATCATTTTTTACAGTAGATAATGGAAGTCCGAACTACTGAAATCATGAAACATTGTCAATCACCTTCAAACAAATCAATGGATTGAATTAGAACATAAATTGTATTCACGAATTTATAGGGTGGATTCTGTCAGACTCTCAACTTTTTTGGGTAATTTATAATACGGCATTATTGGAAGAATGATAATTTTGATCGTTCTAAATCCTCCAAGGTGAGCAGTTATTTATCATCAATTTTCAAAGTTTTATGCTGTAATTTATTGAAAACAAACTTCAAGAATCGAAATACGTTTTTGTTGCACACAATAATCATTAGTATGACTGACAGAGGTTTATCGAACACACGTATAACAATCAAAAGACACGAAACAAATGATTGAATATAATATTTGATTATACCTCTGCCATTCAAGATCCAAAGCATCGGACATAAGCCCTAGGAAAAGCCCCCCTGCGTGTCCAATTCCACGTGGGCCGTAGCGTTGAGCATAGCAAGCTATATACACAAAATATGTTGAGTTAACAAGCACATCTTGGGAATGAGAGTAGCAAAATCAATCACTCCATGTTCAGAGCAGAACTTTTTAATGGTGAATGTATTGCAGAATGGCATAGTTCCGAGACAAACACTCAAACTTAAACATTTTTTTAAAGTTATTATAGCCTTTAAGCTGATGATAAATTTGAAGAATGTGATTTTGCAAATTTGAATACCTTCGATATACTGACAAAAAAAGCATTACAGCTCTGTGGTTTAAATGGTAACAACTCACTATTTTTGTGGATTAATTTATGTCTAACATATATAATTTAATATATATAATTTATATATAACAGGTGAGTTACAGGTTAAATTTTGAGTCGATAAAAACTTTACTCTCAAGCTATTATTCCTAATGAAAAATTAATTGTATATTTCTCCTATATAAGTTGATTTGTAAAGTAGTATAAAACTGCTTATTCATTATCTATGAAATATGTATAGATGATATTCTGTGAACAAATGATCTAAAAATGGATTACAAGTCAAACAGCTCATCACACCAATAATTAAAAGAATTGAATAGAGAAGTGATTTATGTTGATGCGAAAATATGTTGCATAGTAAAGTCATAACCATACAACACATTCCCTGACTCTCAATTTCGCTTTTATTAACTTTTACGTACTAAGTTTTTTATGGTTGTTTATTTCAAGTTTTCCAAATATGATCAGGACTCGTAAATTTTGTACTGGGGCTTTTTAATGTTAGTAACAACTTCTTAACCTGATTTGAATATCAAAGAACTGTTTCTTTAGTTGTTACACTTGTGAAAAAGTGTAAGAATCGTGTTTGAATCGACTACCGATTTGAAATCGTTGGAAAAGCTATTTGAGTTTATAACAGATCTATTCGGACCAATTTCCGATTTCTTTTGGCAATGTCACAAAACTAGATATGTGTGTCTGATAAGAAATAACTTGTTTGTCTAGTCATTCACCATTCATTCGTCTCTGAACTATAGAATGATTGAACTTTCCTACAGTTGAGCGACTCAGCTAAAAACTACTAATTTACCTCACAGCGAAACAATCGCTCTGGAGAGTACCACCACCTTGGCCATATCCATATCCTCTGGGCCCAAATCGCTTTCCATAACAAACTGTGACACAACACAACAATTATATAACGTGATACGTAGGAATCTAGCATAACCTTCATTGGCCCATCTCTCTGCTAATTGTTTGTATCAAATATGTTCACAATCAAAAAGATTCACCAGATCAATATGTCAATTATAACTATGGAGGAGATGATAATTCAAATGGAGTTATTTATGAAGCATTCAGTTGTTCTAAAAATTCTGAATTCTGAAAATTCCAGTGTATCTCAGATATCATCTCAAATTATAATAAAGAGCTATTCCTTGATTGTTGCCTTTTTGAATGACCTCTTAACTTCTGAATACAGCAACTTCCACATAATTTGTATGAAAATAATCAATTTTAGTACCAATGGTGTGGCTTTGGCATCGGAATATAGAAATCATAGTCGAATATATTCTTTGGGCATAAATTAAAAGCGGTGAGATTTTGAAAACTGTTCCATCTCTGTAACAGCTTCAATTTCATAAATGACAAGCAAAGTATTATCAATTCAAAACAGATGATGTTTCACTGATATGGTAATGAGAAGTTGTGTAGTCGTCATCCAGTCCTGAAATTAATATGGCTTTAAGAAAAAAGGAACAAAAAATCACCCTTCATTGAGATTTCAAACAGATGAATACGTTTAAACTTCGAAAAAGTATTTATAAACATATTTATGTAAAGATTTGGAAGAACGGCAGTTTGAAATTATTCCTGCGCCGATTTCCCTACAATATAAATTCCAGTCCAAATGAAAAACACTTGGGTATAAATATCTAGACTAAATATGAATGAATGAATAAACAAAATAAACAAAAATATTCACTGGAAGAGTTGTGAGTCTACTTTTCAATTCTTAAATAGAATTTTTCTTCAAAAAATCAGAGTTTCGACAAAATGTATCATACTGTTCTTAAATAACACTTCTGTAGAAGTGTCGGCGATTCATCAATAAAGCTTGAGATGATAATAAGTTCCTTCTTGAATATTTTTAACCTCATCAGTGTTTGGATGAGGGCATAGTTATGTGTCAAATTGTAATTTCACAAGAGAAATATTTCGTGTTGAATGTCGTGAATCAGTAATGTAAAATGAAATTATAGAAATTGTAACGGTTTTGGTTTCCTAATAGTTCATATTTGATTGTAGTATTAGCATAATTTCCAAATTGCAGGACTCAAAGAATATCATGAACGTCGTGTTTTGAGGTTGGGCCAATATAGATTTCTGCGACAAAACATCCTCAAAAATACTCGAAAACAAACCTTTGCAATAAATATCCTTGTCAGGACCTTCAGTTACATTAACGGAGTCCAAGTTCTTGGAACAATCACCACATTTGAAGCAGGACTTGTGGAAGGCCTTGAATGAAAAACACACATCAATGTTAAAGGGACGAATACAAAATTTGTTATCAGGAATAAACAATTTCACGGAAACCATCATGCCAAAAATGCAATAGTGGGCTTGTACCTCTGCAATAGACCATTCCATCTGGTCCATCAGAATGAGAAGTGGAATCCAACCATCGATCGCAGTTGTTGCACCGGAAACATATTTTGTGCCAACCCTGAATAGGTCAGTGTCAAAATACAATATAACAACCATAAACTGGATATTCAAACGATAGCATGAAAAAAATCGTAATATAAAAAAAATTTATGCCACTCATATTTATGTTGAGTTCAAACAAAAGTAGTGGTGACACATGGATCATTGAATATTCTGAATTTATGTACTCATGAACATAATTACATTCTGTTATTAATTAGTATTTTCATTGAGGTTTCATTAAGTCTCTCACTATTTTCAATTAAGTTAATCCACCATTCTCGTATTATTAGCACAAATTTGTTTTTTTCAGTAGCTGAAAATTTTCATTCAGTCATTAATGTTTGTATTGCGATTTTAGGAATCTGGAAAAATTTTCTCTTAGGTTCACAAAATAAGGTCAAGGGCATAAAAATTAGTTGGGGTTTAATGAATTAGGAATTCATTCCTACATTTTATGGCCGTCACAAAGGTAGACATTATTTTTTGTGACATTATCAGTTGTCATGGCTAGTCTTGACTGATTTTCATATAAAGTCAGATATAACAGATGAAAAAATCACGAAAGTAGATATCATTTTGTTTGACAGTATTAGTTGTCATGGCAAGTTTTGACTGGTTCCAATATGAAGTCAAATATAACAGATGAGAATATTCACGACATCAATGGAGAGTCAACTGAACGAATCTTCATTTTCAACTTTCATCATCATCTTTTTTTCTCAATGAATAATACTATTCAATCAAATCTTCTTCATCATCATCAGTCAGAAAGTATGCCCACATCAAGTTCATATATAACCCCTGATAATTCAGGGGTCATATATGGTATGTGACTTGATCAGAAAATGGATCGATATATACATATATACATGAGTATACCCATTGCATGATGAAACAGCAGAGCACATAATTTATGCCTGCCCCGCTGAGAACCAAATTAGGTTTTCAGAGTTCGGCAGAACAGTACTCTTACCATCTGACCTGAAAGACCACTCACCAAACAAACGAATCGGCTTCGTTAAGAAGCAGGGTTTATTTGGTCGAGTGTGAATACGTGTGCGCCACAATAAACTCTTGCGGGTTGCGGTGGAGTGTCGAACAAGCCCACTCACTTAGAACCTAACCTAACCTATACCCATTGCATACTGTCACTTGGATGAAATAGGGCAGAGGCAACTCGTCTTTTCTCATCCAAAAGATTGTTGGAATTCGTTTCATAAAAGGGTAGGGAAGAATTAAAATAAATCCCTGAGGCTGCAGTATTTTTTGAAGACGTCTAACTGCCTCGAAACAAAAACTAAAGTTATATCATTTACAACTACAAAAAATGCCACTGGCATCTAGTAAGGACGATATTTTATTGCTTTCCGTTAGAACTGGGGATGGTTTCTGATTTGGGAAATGATTTGTACTTCTTGAGATTAAAATTACAATGTTTTGATAATTCAAACCATTTTGAATAATAATTCACAATTACTTAATAATAAGCCGAGATACAAAAAATTGTCGTTTTACCGATGCAATATTCATTGAGACGCTTCTAATGTACTTATGAAAGGTACTGATGTCTTTTATTTGTAGTATCAAAATATAATTTCAAGAAGAGGGACTGAGAATATATTTTATTTACGTAAAAGCTATTGAAAATTACTTCTTTGATTGACGACTTGTTTATTTTGTGGAAAGTCATGTTAACTGTGGATACACTAAAATAACACACTTTGGTCCAATTTCCACAATATTTCTTCATTGTTGACTAGGTGTATTGACCGAAACCAGTCAGCAATAAAGATATATTGTGGAAAATAGACAAAAGTGTGTTTTTGTAGTGTATCATCAAAAAAATTATTTATTTAGATTTAATTCGTCTATTGTCATGAAAACATGGTTGTACATTTTCATGTACATACATGATTTTTTTCAAAAGTCCATATTCAAGACATATGATTATGTTATTTATATAATTGAAACTCTTTCTGTAGTCACAAAATAAATAACTACTTATTTTTCTGACTCAATGAAGCCACATTCAACAAATCCATCTTTGTTCAAAACACTGTTTTTTTAGGTGTGACTCAAAACTCGTCAAAACCATTTGAAATCACCAAATATGAAAATGTTGAAAGAGTACAATGATGTTAGTGAATACCGTAATTTGTTAGTATTTTCATGCAATATCTATATCTGAACTTTATGATGAAAACAATTTCAATAAAAAAATTTATAACTTAAAAATGTATTTAAACATACAGGTTGTACTACAGTACTTCGAAGGATAATTCGTAAATTCGTTTCAAGAAAAAAAACATTAAAAGAAACATATGTCCGGAGTTGCTTCATTTCTAAGATACAGGGCATTGAAGTTTAAAAAAAATGGTATTTACAAAATGTCACCGAATTGGTTGAAATTTGCTACAGTTATCTGAAGTAATGAGGTGCTTATTTAGCCCTAAGTAGATTGGAATTATTAGATCCAGTGGAGTCTCAGCGGGCATTACAATCAAAAATATTGGTAAAACACGTACGCCACTGACTTGTTGTTGTAGCATTTAATTTTTTTAAATTATTCAATTGAAAATACAAATTCGTTGCTTTGTTTTCGAAAAAAAATTGAAGTCACTTTGCATATCATAAACATCTGCTTTGGAGACCGGCTGACAGTGATAGTGTTGTGATATGGCTGACATATGGTTGAAATGGCTGACAGGCACTTCATTTATGGATTAGCAAATGGAAATGCGGAAAAATCACGGAGAATGTATTAGGACAGATATCTCAACAAAGTAATTTCATATGCTAAAACATTCAGAACGCTACATGCACGATTATGTGAAAATGGGAGTTTTAATAAAAATACAGGTGGTGGAAGACCAGAAACTGTAACAACGCCTGAACTGGAAAAAGCTGTACTTGATGCGACAGAAGAAGATTCTTCAAATAGTACCAGGAAAATTGCATTGCAGCTGTAATTCAACCCAAAAACCGTATGGACAGTTCTAAAAAGAAACCTCCTATACCCATATCATATACCGCGGATCCAAAGTCGACTGCCTCGAGATTTTCACCCAAGAGTAATGTTTTGCAGGTGATTGGTTCATACGATGGCATACAACAATATTTTTTGCCTAACATTTTATTTACGGCCGAAGCTAATTTTTCACGAGATGCTATTATAATCTTTCACAATGACCATTTTTGAACCGATGAAAATCCCCACGTTATTTGAGAAAGTCATTTTCAGCAACAATGTTCGTTTAACGTTTGGGTAGGAATGATTGGTGACTACCTAATTGGCCCATTTTTATACCAGCATATTAGCAGGTGAATTCTCTTCATTTCTATTCATAGGGTTATCCGAAGGCTCTTGTTTATAAAACTCCTGTACTAGATATGACTGAGTGAAGCTGATGATTTCAATCTAATTTGCGGTAAATAAGGGCCTTTTAACCAGATCGCTGTACGGATATTTATTATATTTTATAAAAGCCCTTTTTTTCAATTAAACGTCCGGTATCTCAGAAACGAAGCAACTACGGACATAGGAACTATTTTTCTTAAAACAGGGAACACCCTGTATACCCATTTATTGAAATAGAAGGATCTGCAGAGTTGAATGGTGGTTAAATGGCAGGAAAAATAGAGGAGATATTCAACAATAGAAAACAATGCATGCTTCATTTTCTTGTGCATAAAGTGTGTAAAATCCAAATTTTCAATCCCTGCCCAAACATTAACCTTTTGAGGGTATTGCATATGTTTATCTCTCATCCAGTGAGGATTTTCCTTTGACCAGTAGCGGCAATTTTGCCGATTAGCATGACCATTAAGAGACAAAGTACATTTATCAGAAAACATAACGTCTTCTAATTGGATGATATTGTTATCCAACATGTTCATGATTTGCTCACAAAAATAAGTTCTTTTATCAAAATCATCTTCCATGAGCTCCTGAGTAGGTATCATTTTATAGGTATGCACTTTATTTTCTTTTAATACGTTTATTATCGATATATGGCTGACATCGAATGTAGTGGATGCCTGTCTAATCGATATAAGTGGATTTTCCTCAAACTCAGAGCATCAGCTGCATTTGCAAATCAGCTGCATTGGCAGCTGACTTAGCTCGCGAAACTGCTTCTCTATTTTGCTTATTGTTCCTTGAGATATGGGCGGTAAATAAAAAATATGTCTTATAAAATAGACGAGCTACTTCCTGCTGTGTTAGGGTTTCCTCTCCCAAAGCAATCATTTATAAAACTGTTATTTTATTCATTTCCACTAATCTAACTCAAATTAAAGTCAAAATAAAATACTGACAACGGAAATTATATACAGTTTTTGAAAGGATACCATCTGGAAAGAAGATTGATATGGTTTTTGCTCACTTTCTTATTCTCAGTACCTCAATATGAAATAAGTTTTGAGTATATTGCAATAAGCTTTGAGTGTATTTTATCGAATTTCGGTAACCACATGATTTTAATTTATTTTATCTCAATTGCTGCAATAAACTTGAAAACTATAACATTTTTAAATACAGAATGAAAATATCTTTCAAACGATATATCACAAGCCTATACTTCCCAGGTAAAAAAACTGGAGGTTTTACCTGTCATTCGACGGGGATTGAAGGCAGGGGTAGCCTGCCTGTAAATTATAATTTAAATTTGGGGATTTTGTTAAAATATGTACCGTAATCGAAATAATGAATTTGTTCCATTTGGATTTCACACACTGTATAATGATAAAATTTTAAAATGTTTTTCGGTTTTCAAAACAAAAATATTTTTTTAACTCATAAGTATTCTGCGAAATATCAAAAAAACGCTATAGAATTGCTCTGTTTCTTTTTTTTTGAAATTTGCACAATTTGTATATGTTATGAAGTACACTTTGACCAATATATCATTAAATTATCAGATGAAACTTATTCAATTACGAAGTCGACTGAAATCTCACTATTTCATTTGAGGAATAAAATGGAAAAACTCAAAACATGACCCACTTTACTACAATTGCAAAATAAAAGGCACTTAATTCTCAGAAATGTGAGACTTTTTTGTCTTAATCTGTCTCTTGTAGTGGCGTACGGAAATTATTCGAAACAGACCAGGAATATGTGATGAAATATATAAAATTACAACCTTGATAACAATATTTTCGTTTTAATGCAATAATATTTCTGAGAATTTATTGCCTACTATTATGGGATTGTACTATACACAATTTGAAATAAAAATACTCACTCTGCCACGTGCGAGCATTTGTTCAGCAGCGTAGACATAGCCGCCACATTTGGGGCAACCTTCTCCTTCAGGGGCCTTTGCAATGGCTTTAGCCAAAAGTGGGGCTCTGGACACAACTATGTCATCCCTACAATGAGGTTATTTGTGAAATTGCAGCCAACAAATATGCTGAAGTGCAATATAATACAAGAATTAGAAAGCAGTGTGAACGAATAAGAACCAGCGTGAATAGAAATACTACAATGTGCTGTAAAAGCTGTGTTTTGCTGAAATCTAATAAAGTGATAATAAGTAAAATGTAACAGGAGAAGGTGATTTTAGTCCCGAAAACTCCTACATTCTACACTGAAAAACATAATTTGAACATTGAGGGAACTCTCCTTATCCCACTACAATAGGTTAGGGATGAACGATAGGTACTACTTTGTTAATGTGCGGTTTAGCTGACAGTAGCCATGCTGAAAATTTTCAAACAATTCTCACCGTTCGGGTTTTTCACAACTTTCCAACACTATCGACACAATTTAGATCACATACAACACCTTTAGGACACTTAAGGATGGAAAAGGATGTTGAAGATATTCAAAAAACGGGATTCTATAATTCAGCATAGAAAGCAACTTTTCATGTTACACATCCATCGTTTTTTTGAATATTGCTTTGGAAACACATACTAACTTCTCCAAGTGTGTTTTATTCATTCAATTATAACAAAATAATCGAAGTGTATACTTAATTTATGTATATGAAAATTTATAAATAATAAGTTCTAAATTCTAAAAACTTTACATTAGTATAGTGGGATGATGGAAAATAGGGTTGTTTGAACAGACGACTGCTTGACAGTTGGTTTGGGCCGCCTTCTTGGTGATTCCATTTTAGTTGCTAGGGGGAAAAAGGAACTATCAGCTCCAAGTATTGTATCATTGGCATTAGCTCATGAAGTGAGCTTAAAACTTTTGGTTAGCAAAAAGCAAAGTCAGTTCTTGGACAAATGCTTCTATATTTCGAATTCGTTTTAGAGAAATGTTGAAGGTTTTCTAAGAAATACTTCGTGGATCAGAGAAACATTTGAACAAGAACAACAAGAGATAAGGAAAGCCCTCAATCTGACAGAAAATAAGGAATATAAATAGCTGACGACAAGTGTCTACTCATACTGAGAAGACAGATTTAATCATCATTGAAATTGAAATTATAACTATACAAAAACTATTGCACTGGGTTTGTTCTGCTAGTATTGCATTTTCTAAATATATTGGACATATGCTCTTCTCTATAATCAACATTGTTCAACTCGAACAACTTTCTACGTAAGCATGTAAGCACAAGAAATTCCAATAGATATAAAATGATACTTCAGCAAACATATTAATTTTGAAAAAGAGTTTTTGAGGTAAAAGTATTCATGAAAAAGTATACTAGTCTTATAGGTAATGGGATTGATTTTTATTTTTAACTTTCAGAACTTTATAAGTATCAATAAACATGTATTAAAGAAGAAAAGCTGGAAATAGTTTGCGTGAAAAGATGGAGAAGTAGAAGACCAAAACCTTTCTTTAAAATAAAATACGTTTCAGTTTCTTCAGTTTCCCGAATGAATTTTTTTTTTCGTATTTTGTTGATTTTTTCAAAAAAAAGTTTATAAAAAACTCAATTACACACACTCGACTCGGTTTTGATTTGATGTTTCTATTAGATTTTCATTAATCTCTATATATTTTCCGAAAATGTGTTGAAAAGTACGTTATTGTGAGACTTTCATTCAAACAGTTCACGATATTCAGTATTAGGTAGCCTCAAAAGACCAATTGTTGTAGAGGTCTTGTAAACTGAAGGTGAAATTTTCACATGGATTTTTGTGAAATATCTAATGAATCAATTAAAAAAAATCTTTCTGAAATGTTGAAACTCCCTCTTTTCATATATTTTCTCCGATCACTAAAATTTCACACGAAATATTCAACAAAATACTCAATTTCATTGCATAAAATGTCGAATGTATGTCTCCTATTAGTGGAGGGTCGAATAGACCGACTCATTTTGGATCTAACCTAACCTAACCCCTACTAGTTATATTTTTTTCAATATATGAGTGATCATATGTGTGATGTGTTCATTGTAGAAAGGTGAACTCACCCTTGGAGATGAGCGCCGGTATCCATACTGAGACATCCAGCACCACCACCGAATCCGTACCCTTTAGGTCCATATTTGCGGGCGTGGCAGTTTTTGCAGTAGAGTTCAGCTTCGTGTTCTGTTACGTTGGTGGAGTCCAACATTTTTCCACAAAGTCCTGGAGAGATTGAAAAGAGATAAAATAAATACCCAACACTGCTTGCGTTATACAAGCAACTCATCTTCAAAACTTAATACAGGAGTTTCTGTGGAAAGACTTCAGATGACTTTGAGAATAAATTTTTGTTAACCATTTCAGGGACAGATGAAGTCAAGTACTTTTACTCCATGTTATGAATATTTGTGATGCACTGTTTGGAACCTTTGGTGTAGTCATGAATATTACTGGAGCTTTTTCCCAACACCAAACCGTTATTTTACCATCTCGACACGTGTTTCAATCACCAAGTGATCATCTTCAAGAGGAAAACCAAACTGTTTAATCTTCTTCTCAACGATAATCACATGGTGATTGAAATACGTGTCGAGGTGTTGAAAATACCGGTTTGGTGTTGGATAGAACTCAAATAATATTCATATTAAGAATAGTTTGGGAGGCCCCAACACTTTTATTTTCTTTTGAATATTATATGTCATTTGACAAAGTACTGCAATTGATAATAACATGAAAAATTCCGAATCTGTATTGGTTGAAGTTATTGAGTGTGATGATGCTTTTTGTTTTACATCATTCAGGAAAATTAAAAATTGTGGATGGTATCAAATGACAGAAAAACTGTCATAAATTGATTTAGGTTATATCTTCTCAAATTCTGCTCATCGGCTAAGTTGGTACTGAGCTTTTCCTACCAAAGTATGTAAGATTCATCTACATTCACTTCCAAAATATTTGATCTGGAACATTTTCATGAATTCCATGAATTTGTGTAAAAATAACTTCAAACTAGCACCAAAAAAATCAATATCTGTTCAAAGACCTATAGCTTGGTTTCTTTCAGAATCAGATGTTCTCAAATATCTCAAATCAAAGAACTGCGTCAGAAGTACTAGAAAAATGGTTCAATTTCCCAAAATATAGTGTCTTCAGCCTTTTAGACCTGATTCATAGATATTTGTATAAATATAAAATTATTATGATATTTCAGCAACGAAATATCATCTAGAGACGTAAATGGTAGCCATGGAAGTCTACCATACTGAAATTGATTTGAACTAACTAAAAACCTTTGCTATTTTAAGTTTTCTGCTCTTGTTGTATTTCGTCAAAGTATTTTTTTCATTTTCCTCAATTCATGAAAAAAGTCTTCTTGCAAACATTTTCAAATGTTTTTTCTAAGATTTCACTTTCTCTCAGTTATTCATATCCCTTTCTTGAACATCTCAAGAAAAATAAAAAAATTGAATATTAGCAAATTCTGGATTTTTTTTTGGTTTTCAGGTGGTATGAAAAATCAAAGGATGGATGAACAATTGATTGATGATTAAAATAAATTTAATACTTAAGTTTTGAAAATTCCGGATCATAATATATCATGTTATCAATAAAAAGATACGACTCATTCATTCCCCTACTCCGCACATCTTTCTGAAAATAGAGTTATTCAGATTTTATTTATAATGAACTCTAGTCTGTTGTGTCATGAACCATCATTTTGATTTACTTTCAAAATAATTTCACATCTGCCTTTCAAATGTTTCTCAGAATGTACTGTGTGCGTAAGTGCATTTTCAGCTCTTGAAGTGGATTTTATTGAGCATTTATTTCCTCTCAACATTTTCAGCTCAATTCACTGAAATTATCAAACTATTCGAATTGAATCGTTTTAAAAAATATTATTGAGATATTGTAAAACAAAAGGATTTATATTTGAAATATAACCTCTATGCTCAACATTTATCTGTAATAATCTTTGAATGTATTCCATGTGAGAAAACTCATCGATCTTCAGGTCATTTGCTTTATCTTCTATTTCGTAATTCCCAATCAAATATAGTGTTGAGAAAAACAAAAAAGTAAAATACTGATATGTCTAAAATAAATCTTTCATCCAGGAAAAAATTGAAAAATGAATCAATAAACAAATTACCTTGAGAATTGATTTCAACTTGAATGAATGTATGAAAGATTTTCACCAATCATAGATTTCCTAATACT
Source organism: Leptinotarsa juncta (assembly GCA_015342185.1). NCBI lineage: Eukaryota > Metazoa > Arthropoda > Insecta > Coleoptera > Chrysomelidae > Leptinotarsa > Leptinotarsa juncta. The sequence continues at coordinate 5,650 of WOGJ01120000.1, read as the reverse complement.
TCAATAATCAGACTATCCAAAATCTATATATACATACTCGTATACACACATTTTGATAGTTATCATATTGAATATGAATTTCATCAGACTTTCATATGAAAAAGGCAGAGTAAAATTATCGATATTCATTTAATATTTTGGTATTTCAATTTTGATGGTTTTTAAATTACTCCTACCGTTTTGATTTTTTTTCTGTTTGAGAGTTGAAGATTTGAGTAATGGCATTTTTTATTCCAAATTCAAAGTGTGATTATAAAAAAAATAGCTGCCGAAGCGCTCAGGACATTGATATCCAATAATTATTCATTGAACTGATGAAGGAAAATTTCATTTTCCAAAAGATCTTCCTTATATCCTTATTACGAATGAATTTGAAAAGTAATATTAACTACGACCATTTTTAACTCAACAAGTACAGTTAACTTCCTACTGCTTTCATGAAAAACAACTGAGTAATAAGAACTTGCAGTGCACTAGTATGGCTGGTTTCAATATTGTCAAAACTCGAGAATAGTTTCTCTTCATTTTCAATATTTTCTTACCGCATTTGAAGCATGATTTGTGGAATTTGTATCCTCCAGCTACACGCTCTTCAGCAGCATAGACGGATTTGCTGCATTTGGGGCATTTTGGGTTCTCAACGGGTTTGAAAGGCATTTTGTTCTATATGCAGTCGATCTGAAAAGACATTTTTCCCAATTAACTTTTTATTATTATAATAGGCTGCAAGGCCTAAGCTGAAGCTCATGGTGAAACAAACTAGATTGAGATTTGTAGAAACTGTGAAAATTCATACAAAATTTTCAAGTAAATCAGTATCTCTTTTTCTAGAACTCGGGAAAAACTTTGTGTTGAACCAAATTGAAATTTGACCCATTGTTTCAAAATGATTCACGTATCTTACAACTTTACTACGTCCACAAATTCAATCTTTACGATTGCCAAAGAATGCAAATAAATTCCATCGAACTTCACAATGAAAAGCAAAAATCGAATCATGTTATTCCAAACATCCAAAAATATGCGTTACTAAGCATCTCTCTACTAGGTCACTTGGCCCAGCGCCAGTGGCGTAACATTACACAAACACACCGAGTTAAAAATAGAAATAATAGTTTCCATTGGCCGTGAGCCAGCTCAGCTCTAGTAGCTGATACCAAATATGGCAACATGCAGGTGAATGCACAGCATTAACTTTAAAGCTTCACTTCAAAATAAACACTTCCACTATTACAAAAAAGCCGGCTTGAAATATGTAACTGTTATCACTCGCGGCAAAGGGCTCAAAAGGCACGTACCTTATCGGAATCGTGTGTGTATGGTGGATAAGGCCCTTTGTGTCCTCACTACAACCACTAATTCGAGTGTCTGAAACCTCCGGAGCTTGGGACTTAGTCTATAAAGCAGTTTGCACACGGCCCTAAGAAGTAGAGGGGTCGCAAACTCATAGTCCTGTGTGAATAAGCAATTCCCTGTTCTATTTTCGAAGCGATGCATATAAGATGAAGTGGATGTAGTTTTTGGTTAAAATCCACACCTTTTTCAGAAATTGGATATCACCTTACCTGAGCGCGAGATTTTTTGGACGTGCTGAAAATTTTCAGTCTTCGAGACGTATTTGCGAAATCACGCTGTTTTCTCGTTTGACCTGCTTTGTTTATTTGTTTATAGTGCAAAGATCAAGTGTGAACATCATTTGTCGCGTTGAGATATTTCAAGACAGGGATTTCACTTTTCGAATGTCTGAAACAATTTCTTTAAAGAGATGAGAGATCAACGAAATAATGGGAAAAGCAAGGTTTATCTTCACGTATTTTTAAAATGTAATTCTAGATTTTTCTCACTGTTTGAGATACATACGTTCTCGTAAAAATAAATATGCTTGTTCGATTATTTTATTATACGCAAGTTATTTCGGGAACAAGGAATTTTTTCAATGAATTCCATGGTTTGATAAGATTATGAAATTCTGTAGTTCATAGACGGTTTTCTTCTGAAGTGAATGAATTGTACTGAATTGAGAAGAAACGTATAAGACATCCAACTTGCCGACAAAAAAATATTTTGTTAAAAAACAAAGTCACTATCACGATATACCACAGAGATTTTACTTAAGACATGTTTTTGTTTTTCAAATCTCTTCATTTCTGGAAATGTTGTATGGAAATGAAAAACAATAAACAACTGATAAACTTAGATAGAAATTGCTTCGAAAACAATAATATTATCAATTACTTCCTTGGTCACTCAACTAAAAACTAGTAATTTAAATTTTTCCGTTGAACTTTGTGTGTAGTATGATAATAAATAAATAATGATGATAATAAATAAAGAAAAGTATAATTGAATGAGGTTTGAAAAAGGAAAGGGAATGTATTGGTGTGATTTGAATACAACATTTGCGGTGGAAAATTTTGGGATGGATATGTTTACTGAATTTAGCATTTGAGTGGATAATTCTGGTGTTTGGTATTATTATACCCACTATGGCAAAATACAAATTTCCGTTTGAAGTTTCAAATTCGGTAAAATCATTCCTATTCATAAATTATACATTCTGTTTTCTGTGACAGTTTCGTTAAAGAAAATATATTATGTATTATGGAGGAGTTCCACAAACAGTGGATTATTCAGCTGTTTTTAGGGACTATCACCCGTCTTCTATTCCACGACCATTAATGTTTTACCAACTTATGTAGTAGGGACCTTCGAAATTACCTCCTGCCACTGACAAATTGCCTGAAAGAATGAGACTGTGATCGTGAAGCTGTCAGTCATCCATGTTAACAAAATATTGAGAAACACCAATTCAAATATACAATACCCTACAATCTGAAAAATTGTGTTATCAATTCAAACGTTTCCAATTTTTATTCAGGGTAGGTATAACACCTAAAATAATCCAACAAATAGTTTTCTAGTTTTCATTTTGACATTACTTTGTTCACTTAACTTCTTAACAATAATAAGAATAATAATAATCGTCTTTATTTCTCACATAAATTGTACACTTCATATTTGTGAGCATGATCTAACAAACAGGAGAAAATGGCGGAGATCATTTCATTTCGATACAAGACCTTCATTGAAATGTTCTTCCACTCAACCCCAAAATGGCTGCCCTAAATTTATCAACCTAATCGAAGTATTAGCATTATCTTTCCAGGAATGAATTTTATATAGAAAAAATAGCAACGAAAAAAAAGATATTTCTTGTTTTTCAATTTAAATTTTGTTAACGATTGACATTTGAATTCCACAGGTGAAGAGTTGTAGGTATATGGTGCATATATGATGTGGAAAACAACGTTAGAAAAGTTTACTTTTAAATTTTGTTAGCGTTAGTGTACCTCTGAATCATAAATTATGAATATCAGAGCGACATGTGGTGTCACGATGCAACTAGGAGGTTTTTTTTACAAGCGAGCAGTTTGAAATTTTTTTTTCTTTCCTATACCATCCAGCAGTAATTAGCTCATTTTAATTTCTTTCGCGTCTACGAACACCACATATAAGTCTTAGGCAAGAGTTGTGACTTATTCGTACCTTAACTGTCACAGATCTCTATCAGATCTCTATTTTTGACTTCCTATCCTTTCACAGTGTGTAGTTATGTATGATTATAGTTTCTGTTTTTCTCATGTATACATATATGATTTATACACTACCTATCAGGCCATTATTTTTAGCTGACCCATTATTGCTATCTCCCAACCATCAACGTCGTACACGATACCTCATTTAATGTTCAAATTGCCATCCATTGTTCCTCAAACACATATTCGCTCTTGCAATAGTATTTTTGATGTCAATTTTCCAGCATTTGTGGAGTTATAGCCATGCAGCAGTGCTTATTGTTTCTTTCAGTTCGTCAATATTGCTTAAAGTTGAGCTGAATATTTTTCCTTCAATGAAGCCCCACAATGGGAAGTCCAGAAGGGTCAGGTGAGGTTAACGTGTTGGTCATTTATTAGGAGCATTGTTTTCCATACATCTTCCTGGTAAAGTCATATTAGGAAAATATCTGCAAATAGTTCTGCGGTGTGGCGGAGCTTCATCTTGTTGGAAATACTGATATTTTCTCTGAATGTTTCAAGGCAGATCTGCCAACAACTCAACTAAAATCTCAGACAAGAATTCTAAATATAATTACACCATCAGAGTAAGGACCTACAATCTTGGTGTCTGGCATACCAAGCCAAACACCAAATAACTACAAATCTGTTTTTGTAGCTATATGTAGGAAGGGATTTTCTTGTCGCCAGTCATAAGAAATATATCTGTAAAATAATCCCTTATTTGTGAATCCACTTTCATCACACTATTAGATATTATCACAGAATTCATAATCCTGACGATGGTGTCCGCCATCTTAATTTTGTTTCTATCATACTCCATTGAACGCAAAAAGAGGAAATTTTTCTGACTTTGTAAGGTCTCAAATCATTGTTTCTTGAAAGTTTTCGATCTGATGTAGTTGATATAGTACTATGATGTGCCATTTCTATCACTTATACTTTTTTGTTCTCAATCTTTGGTAACTATTCCACAAATCGTGAATCTAATAAATTTTACTTTATTATTACCTTGAATGTCTTTCAAACTTATACACAACGCGAATATCAGTAGCGCCATCTCTTTTACTTACTGTACAACGCTTATTCGAGGGTTTTCCAAATGAACGATGATTCCATAAGCCTCTCTTAATGCGTTTACAATATATTTGGTATGGCTAACGTCTCTCAAGGTACAATACTCCATACAAAGCTAGAGATCCAGTGGCATTTCTTGCATATCTTGCGTATACGAAAAGCATATCAACTTTCTCGTCAATAGAAAAATTCCAGGTTTTCCCCTCACAAATTCGCACTAATCGAATGAGAATTTATTTACTTGATAGTAAGTTTGACTTTTATATATATTCTGTTAATTCATGCCGCACGTTAAACAAACCAATTCATATCAGGTCTCTCAATGAGGATCTAGAACTAATTTTCAATTGGGTTGAAAGTAACCAGGTTCAGTTCATTGACACAAAAACCCAGGTATTGGTTTTCTCTAAGAAGATAAATGTCTCCGAACTGGATATAATAATGACGGGACAGACAATTCCATTTTCTGCTTCGATAAGTTTGTTGGGGGTTAAAATGGACACTAATATGTCTTGGCGCAATCATGTAACTGTAATTGCAGAAGCTGCTTCTCAGAAGCTTGGAACACTGTTGCGAACCAAAAAAATGTACACACCTCAGCAACTTTTTATGCAACATAAAGCTCAGATCAAACTTCTTCGAAGTACTGTTCTCAGGTATGGAGTTCCGCCCCTAAGCATACCCTGAAACTGCTGGATTCCATCCAGAAAAGGAACATCCACCTGATTGGAGACGTACTTACAACCTTGATAGTCTAGAACATCGAAAAAAGGTTGGAGATTTGTCTCTCTTCTATAGATACTCTCATGGAAAGTGTTGAAGTAACTTGACACTTTCCGTGAAATCGCTACTTTCGCACAGGCACCGATCTCATAGCGTCTTAAGAATTTTTCTGTAGTACTGTGCTTTGTCCTTGGAAGAAAATCAGGATCAAACATTTATATTCCATAAAAATTGGCTTTCAAACCCCCAGTTTGCATGGGGGTTCACCTCTTCAT
>WOGJ01119869.1:0-10030 GCA_015342185.1 Leptinotarsa juncta | reverse complement strand
GTTTGAACCACACATTCAATAGCTGCATTCCAAGAATCTTACAATTAGCCAATAGTAACATTGATCTTGAGATGTTTAACATCTTGCATCATTTTAAAATTCAATTACGGAATACTGTGATTTAATGTTTCAGTGTATATATGTACTATATGTTTTATTTTCGCTCATTGTTTTGTCGTTTTATTTTCTAAAAATCACCCTCTTCAACTTTAAATTTCAAGCTATTCTTAGTTGGAATTTGTAATTCAGTATCTTCCCTGATTTTAATTCAATTATCATTTGACATTGTAATTCTTACTTTGAATAGGCTTGCCCATAAATGAATAAATAAATAAGGAGCAGACAGATTTTCTGTATCAAGTTGCTATTTAAGCGGCCAAAACCAATCCTAAACTTGAGTATCATTTTCCTAGTTTGAGAATACCTTTAAAAACTTACAAATACAGTTCAGCTCTGAAGTTTCACTAATATGTAGGTTAACAAAACCGCGATACATGTTTAGCTTCCTCAACTTATCTTGCATAAGGAAGCTATTGAATAGCCTAATACTTGTTCTACCTGTATGAGTGGGTTTTGAAATAGATTTTCGTCAATAGTTTCAGTTTTATTCAATGGAATTGAATCTTTTATTTCCAATTTTCAATTCGAATAGAGTTGTATCAACCAGTCAGCTTTACCTACTTCGGATATAGTAAACTTAATTATAGCACTCGGAATAAAAATTAGGACTGAAAATACTACCAGACTTGTATAAAAATTTGTTGACAAATGCATTTGCTTAAGTCGGATAAAGCGTTTACAAATATCACGCATATGTACTAAATGAGTCCCAATAATAAATCTACGCCTCCGTCACTGAATACAATCACTGAATACTTAAGACGCTCTCAAGCGTTTCTTTTTGGTAGAGCTTGGGAAAGGAGCCACATATAGCTCGTTTTGAGATCGAGCAATGCCTGCAAAAACCCGGAATTGTTCGACACCCAAATATTTTAAACGGCTATTATGGCCAATTTGTTTTGCTTTACACTTAATTGAATATTTTAATTCCCAGGGTGGATAATTATACCAGCCTATTCGGTTGCTGCATTTCGTTATGGTCATGGTGATTTTCGTTGAAATTTTTAAAATGGAGGCGAAGTGGGAGGAGAACGAGGAATTTCTAGCACATTTTGTATTGGGTGTTCACAAACTAAATTCGTGAGAAAATATTTTGCGGTAGAATTGAAATTGCATGAGAAAATGACGAATTCAACAACCAGATCATTATTTGAAAATTATTAAAAAACTTTCTGGTAATTTCAGTATTATTATCGAATATCCTTTAACAAATATGTAGACAATAAAATATATTACGGAAAGTTCATAATGCAAACTAAATTTTCAATACTTATTTTCTATTTGAAAAAATTCAAACGAAACTGGTACCAAATGGAGTCCTCTTAGGATAAAATTGAGGTGAGTCTCATTTTAATTTTTCAGTGATTTTATCTCATCCAGTTCCATGTAGAATATGAGCAATTAATACCGATTTTGAGATTTTAAACATGGTTTAAATTTTTCAGAAATTTCAATTTAGTTAAAAATAATAAATATTTTTTTTAACAACAATTTGATGTGGCTGCACTGTAGCAACTGGTTTTATATGTTTATGATATGTGGTGAGCTGCTGAAGTTATTCTCCTGCAGACTTCGGAAAGCCAGAAATTGAGGAAAAAAATTGTAGGTTGAATTCTAATTCTTTGAATTTAATGATTTCCAACAAAATAGCGGATACTCTGAATGTTGTTCAGTGCGGTGTAGCGTACTAACAATACAAGATAATTTTCAGTCATAAAAGGGATTTCAAAATGAAAATTATTATTGAAAATATAAAAATTTCGAAACGATATCGTGCTCATAATAATTGGAATTATTTCAGAACTTCAATCAGCTGATCGCTGTTCAGGCAATAATTAATTGCATAACAATTGTTTTAAGCACTAGTATAAAGGTCCATTTCAAATATCTCTTGAACTGTGAAGCATCATACCTACAAGGAGATTTGTATTTGTAGGGTTTGAAATCTAAACCTATTAAACTTCATCTGAATTTAAGACGGAGTTTAAAAGGTTTTTCAATGATACTTGAATATTTCTGACGCTGGTAGGTATAAGCTTCTTATCTTAGCACATATTTACAAATCAAAAAATTGAATAATACAGGCACTGTTTTGGCTTCAGATAATTTAGAAACAAAAGAGAAATTTTGAAAAATGTCGAATAAAACATTTCACTTATGTCTTCAACCTCACGATAAATATTGACTTTTTTGAATTGGTCGCTAAATACTCGAGTCATGATTTATATGGTTATCTTATTTCACCTATTAGTGATCCGGAGTCACATATACTCACCGATAAATAGGCATCGGCCATTATTTGGAGTATCGATAATAATCAACTTGACAAAATGGTTAAAGCTTTCGCGGCCAAGGTTTTCGGTGTCACATTTTTTCGGTTTGAAGACCGTCGATTGCTGAAATTTCGACCTGCCTTCTGGTCGGTAACTTTAGCTGGAATCTAGACTTGTTGGGATTGGCAAGCAGTATATGTCTGGAAATGAATTGAAACGTCAATAGGAACTTCTATTCCACTATAAACACTATTGGAAAAGGTGCAAATTATTGAAAATGTTAATTATTATCCTGACACTCATAACTGTCATCTATAAATTGAATTATCTCTTTGTTGAACTACGTTGAGATGAAATCGCTTTTTGAATAATGTCAAGGGTTTTAGTTGCAAAATGTGCAAACACTGATCTCAAGAAATTCTTTGAAAACACTTTTTTTCATGAGAACAAAAACACCGTTTGAAATTTTTGAAATGCACTGCTAGTAGCTAAGGTATTTTTCAGGTGAATTAGAAAATTTTTCGGCACAAGAGCATTCTTTGATCAAATATATGAAAAACGTGGTGAATATTTCGAGAAATTATTGTTTGAACATAAATCTCAATAAATCAAATTGTATTATATTCGAAAATTATAAAGATAGACAGACAGTTTCAAAATTAAGATTGGCATTCACGAGATTGAATGTAGCGATGAAATTAAATTTTTGGGACTTAATATCGACTAAAAATTACGCTTTCAATTATACGTCAATTCATTAATTCGTAAAGCTTATGAATTGTTGAAAAAACTTTATTCTGATAGACTTTTTCTTAGTTGAAACGTGAAAGTCATCTTATGCATCTATAGCCCTTGTCTCGGTCAAAACACGTCATCAAGAATACAGAAAGTTCAGAATGCGTGTTTTACATTGATCTCATGTATAAGATTGAACATGTCCTTATAGGACGAAACTGCAGTAACGTTAGTTACAAATAAAAGTGGTAAAATACATAGAAAGTTTCAATTCTCTTTTCTCCGTATAGTCTTTTACAACTAAAATAACTTTCTTGAACCTTTTCCGCCAGCCGTCTTCATTAATATTAAATATTTCTTCTTTAATTAGCTCTTTTAACTTCTTATCAAATTTTGAAAAATTATTTTTACGCCTGATGCATTTTTTCAAATATCCACAAATCAACTCGATGGGATTGAAAATACAAAAATAGGAGGTAATTTTCAGTATGGTGGGTCCAATACTCTCAAGGGCATACACTTTTTCAAATGTTTTTGTCTGTAATCGATTTTTGGTATAGCAATCTTTAAAATACAAATTGTTGTCCATTAAAAAAATTTGTATTTCATCTTTCCTCGAATTTTTATTGGGTACTTTGATGAGCTACCGCGAATGATACAAAGCGTTGTCAAGAACTTTCACACTATTCGCATCCAAATTTGAGATCAAAAATATTAACTTCTATGTTCTTATGAAAGTCAACATTGCAGTCCTCAAATTTTTTTCCACATATTTTCAAAGACTTCGGAACCCATCCTTCACTTCCCCCGCAATGCACAATGATTATCCGCGATCCTTTGTTTGCAGGCATGTTAGGCGAACACACTCTCGAACCATCAGTCCACCCTTTCGTAATTGTGTCGTGAGTGTCATATCAAGTTTCGTCCATATAGAAAATTTGCCATTGTTCTTGTCTATATTAAATTATTTGTTCTAAGTATTTGTTATGCAATTTCACTATTCTTCTACTTTACATAACTGCTTAACTGTTTGTTTATTATTCTGAATACAAATCCTAGTTTCTTTATCCAATTCTGAAAAGTTTCGTCACAGCAGCTCATGTTATGGCCGGAAGAATTCAATTTCTCCCTTATGATTTTAGTTGTAGGAATCTCGCGTGTTCACAAGGTTTGTTTTTGAGTTGAGAAAGGAATTTCGGTGAAATCTGATGTTTTATATGCATTGAATCATACTTTCTGTGTTTCAATATTCAAATGCATTCGAATCTTATTCAGTGATATCTCTTTTTCTCATTATTCACCATCGCTATTGGATCCATTACACTGGAAAAAGACTGTGTTTTTAGAACTCTCGTTATTACTATTGGTACTTGTCCAAGGACACAACATTTTAAACAGATAACAAAAATTTTAATTAACTATAACTGCACCATCATTCCCGCATTCTATTCGTCACCGTAATCTGACTTCAAATTTAATTTTCTGACTCTCCAGCCGATCATTAAACTCAGTTAGTAAAATTCATCCAACAACGAACCGCCAACTCTTAAGTCCACGTGGATTAGTTGGCAGCGGCTTCATTTCGATGTATTGGTTCTTTTGGCATTTGAGAGTGCCGACAACTTTAAGAATGGACAATATCGTTTACTTCATCTATACCCAAACCGTTCCAAATCAGGTTTAGAAATTCTTACACAAAATTGCATTACACAGTACGCACATGCACTCAACAAGCTCATTTGACGATCAGTGTATGGTTTCGGAATGATAGGAAAACAGTGGTTGGAACAAAACTCATTAATCAATTGAGCTCTGCAACTTTTGTTTGTATAAAATGCCTTTCAGAACGTTCTACATACAAGTTGAGGAAGTTTCTGAGTAGCGAAACGCGTTTGTAGTAAACTCAGTGTGATAATTGTTTTTATCTTGGAGACTGAGAATTCTAGTGAGTCAAATTTGTATGTCACAGCTTGTTGGGAAGTAGCGCAATCTAGCGGAAATAAGCGGAATCGCTCTACTGGAACAGTTCTTCTATTTTCCGGTAACGCACAAAACGACTGAAAGAATCACACACTTCGAGTGACCATCTACACGGAGACGGTCCACTGTCCCATCCGACTCTTGGACACCATCGCCGAAGCTGCGGCTTGCCGTCGGCCGCTCGTCCTCGCAGGACAAAAAGCTCTCGTCACGAGGACCTTCGCGCATGCGATTATCCATCTGCAAGCACGCTGCATCAGGTAAGTCCCGGTGCGGTCTCCGTCTCGAAAACCACGGGCAGTCATGGGGCTCACCTAAGTGAGTGTGTGAGCGCGCGATTATGCACGCCGTGCTTTTCGTGCCCGCCGTCTACCTTTTGCTTCTTCTCACCCCTTTCACGACTTCCTGGTGGTGAGTACAATATAATTTCTTTGGTGAACATTCTGATGAAATCGTCAATTTAGTGCGGTAGAGTCAATTTTTAACAGTATTATCCTTCAAATTCCTCTTTTCAACTTCATTTGTACTGTTGATGTTTGTACTCACAAAAATTGATAAAAAAAATTGATTTAGCAATTTCACCACCTTAAAATGTGTCAACATGTCAGCTGAGATCCATTTATACTCGGTTGATAACTATTGTCTTGCCTGCCGTCCAACTTTGAATCCGTTTCATCCATTTCACGACTTCCTGGTGGTGGATACAATATAATTCGTTCAGCGAGAATTCAGAACAGTACGTTCAAGTGAAATCAATCAAATTCCACAATTCAAATCTATTTGTACTATTGATGTTTGCACTTATAAAATTGATATAAAAGAAATAAGAGATTCAACACTTTCACTACCATTCTCATTCGTTCCAGATGATTTTTTTATATTTGCTTCATACTTACTTCTTCTTTTGCTTCTTTTTAACCACTTCATGACTTCCTGGTGGTGAATACAATATGATTTTTTAGTGAAACCTTTGAAGAAATCGTCAATTTATCATATCATAGTAATTTTTCACAGTGGAGTTGATGAAAATCCACATTTGAACTTCATTTGTAAGATTGATATTTGCACTCACGAAATTGTTATGAAAGAATAATATTTTTAGCACTTTTACTACTATAGAAATTGTCAATCGGTCCAGATGAGAGACCCCTTCATACTTGGTTGACAATTATATTCATGCATGTCATCTACCTTTAGCTTACTCTTGAACTTTTCACGAGTTTCTGTTGGTGAGTACAACAATTCCGAATTTCTCTAGTGAAGATTCTGATTTTCCGCTTCATTAGTAACTATTGAAATTTTGAAATTGAACTTGAAGCGTAATGACCTCTAAAATTACATAATAGAAACTTATAAATGTTAGATTGAGTTAGGATCATTACAGATGCTTCTTACGGCTTATTACTGCTGCTAAAGGCACACGATTCTCGGACACAATGATCACCTACCTCAGGATGTGGGGAGTGGTCAATGATTGATGATGCCGGTGTTTAATTCCCGAATGTTTAAAAATAGTAATATTTATTTGAACAAATATAAGTAATTGAACAATTATTGAATACGATTAAATGCGTTCGTTGCTGATTAATATACATAATTCTGAAGAGAATGCGAATTAAGTGCGAAGAATTTAATAATTCTCAATTGAATATTCAACGAAAGTCATTTTTTGTGGAGGAAAAAACAGTTTTTTATCGACCTTTTTTGGGTATTTGTTACCTTACACAATCAGAAAAATATAAAAAAAATTATAATGGAGAACTATACAACCTCGAGACCATTGAAAGTGCGTGAGAATGAACATCAAGATTACATAAAAAATAGACAATTGACATGATCAAAATTGTCAGAACACATTTTAAAATCAGACGGTGAACATCGAGTGGAATGGAATAGGACAAGAATGATTATCAATGATTATCTAAGAGACGTAAGCTAAAAGAATCAACGTATATTCTCATGTCTGGAGAGAATTGTATTTCGAATAGCTCCTTAGAAGTAGACCGTAATTGTCTACCCATCTTGAAGAAAAATTTGGATGGTGGCGAAACGGCAACATACTGTATTACATCGAATGTTTCGGTTGTCAATCAACAACACTGACATAATTTCATATTTCAAAGCTCCTTTGACATATGTCGAAGAAGTAAAGAAATAAACAAAAAGAAATAACTTCGAATATATAATTTTTTTTTTCTCCATTTCTGAAGACGGAGGCAGATTTTGGCATCCGAAACGTAAAATATAAGTATTGTATTTTTTTGATAAGCAAAATTGTTGAATTATAATGATAAATAGAAGATTTTTCTTTGTGAAAAATATTTTTATTTTTACGCAGTAACTTACGCGCTCTTAGAGCGCCTTCAGGATTTCCTGTAGTGCTTGTTTATTGTTCAAAAGCAAACGAAAGAAAATTCATAGAAACCGTTCTTCATTAACCACTAGACGATGACTCACTAGGGCATCGAATTCGTCTCTGATATTTTGCACCACAACGTTTGTTATATTTAGAATTTCTTGCCAGGTATAGTGGGCTAAGATCAGGTTATCTGGTGGGCAACGCCAATATTTCTCTTCTACCTTTTCACCGATCTGAAGTTTATTTTTACAAACTCATGTGCAGTTACAGAGATTTGTGTGCAGTAATAGAGTGCACCATCCTGTTGAAATTAGAATGTGAGGTCTACAAGATTGACTGTTTGGGTATAAAGAAAATACTGGGGCAAATTAGAATATATTCTATTTTGTTTTGTCTCCATTATGCTCACAGTGGATAATTTATGTTGTTTATGTCAAAAGTCATATCGACATATTTCAATCAAGAGATGATGACAGCTGTTTAAGAGACATAAGTAGTTTGTTAAATAATTTGACGGACATAATTAGAGGACCGTTTACTGATCTCATCAATGTATGGAGGGGAACAATAAAATTATAGTTGGATTTTAACGTATAACCTGTGGCGAGTCAAATATTATATCTTGATGAAAAGAGAAATGAAAATTTCTATGTTTTTTACCACTTTTATATGTAACTAACGTTACTGCAGTTTCGTACTATATGGACATTTTCAAACTTAAACTTTTTTTTATTGTATAAGTTTGAAAATGTCCATTTAGGACGAAACTGCAGTAGCGTTAGTTACAAATGAAAGTGGTAAGAAACATAGAAATTTTCATTTCTCTTTTCATCAAGAGATAATCTTTGGCTCGCCACAGGTTATACGTTAAGATCCAACTATAATTTTATTGTTCCCCACTATACATCAATGAGATCAATAAACGGTCCTCTAATTATGCCCGTCAAATTATTCAACAAACTACCTATCTCTCTTAAACAGCTGTCAAACCTGCATTCCTTCAAAAAAAATGTTTAAAACTGTTAACATGGCAATGCATTTTATTCCCTCAGTGAATACTTCCAAGCTGATTTGGAAATACTAATCACTTGATTGCAACAGTTTCGATTGTTCTATTTCCAATTGTCATATATTCAATTTTATATTATTATTTATTTATATTCTCCACTTCCATATTGAATAGTGTTAGTGTTCAAACTCAACCGTTCATATTTTTTCATACTTCTTTTTAATATTTTCATATCTCTACTCTTTTATGCATTTATATATATTTATTTGTACTGGGAATTTGAATATTTTAGTATAACTGACTTTTTCCATGCTGTGGATTCTCTGGAAATAAACTGATTCAATATGATTTGACTTCTCTTGTTGAGTTCGCGTTATGACTCGCTTCAGCAATTATACAGGAAAAAGCATTTACAAAAATCAATTATAATATGAATACTGCCGATTGGATTTCACAATGAACTACTGATAAATAATGTTAAACACAATATTGATATACAATATACAGAGTACTTTTCAATAGTTCAAAAACGTAGTTGTCATAACAATACAGAACTCAATTCCATTTTTGTATTACGGTCATTATTTATTATTGTTTTCTACCCTTTGCCAATTGTATGCATTTTTGAAATAGACCCAGGTCAGTAAGCTCTGCTGGGGATGCTCCTTTCAATAATAGGCGTTGACTAATGTAGGTCACCTCAGATATTGGATTATAATTTCAAAAATCCGGACATAAAAAATCGGCCAATTGAGAAATTTCATTAGAATAGTTCATTCAACTCATAATAAATTAAAGCTTCACTTTTAGAAGCAACTGTCAGACTTTCGCCTGACATTCTGCGAATGCGACCAATAAAATTCAAATCCACTTACGTTTTTCTAGCAGAAATATGTGCATACTTCTGTATTATTTGCTCAATGTTAATTGTTACGTTGAGTTCAGCAACCGAAGTAACTTACGTTGATGAAAATTCCCGAGTTGATTTTCATTATATATTAAATCTCGAATAGATTCACTTCATTACAGAACTTAAACGAATGACACATATTCTTCGTTCATTTTTGAACAGGTGAAATATAGTTACATATCAAATTGCTGATTTTCAAATGGATTGAAAACGTTTATTCATTTATTTTGTGTATAGGTGTGTTTAGTAAATATTTTGTTTGCGTTCTAGGCTTAGGCCTCTTCAGGGGTGAAACTTTTTACCTTTAATATCATCGGAATAACATTTGGGAGAGAAAAAATCATCTTCATATTCTGAATCATGATTATTTCAGTCAAATTCAAATCAATTATAATGATGTATTTGATCTTGTTACTTCTTATCAGTATTCATCCATGAATACTCCTAAATTTGAAAAAAATAGTGATTTTATATGATCATTGTGCATTAGTATAAGTGAAATAGACACCATTCTCTTATTTGTCTTTTCTTTCACTTCAATTACAAAATTAATAAATCAATAGGGTTAACCCAAAAAAAACAATTTTATTAAACAAAAACTGAATTTACAAAAAATTAACATACAAGCTACAACCAAACAAATA
>WOGJ01119785.1:0-10237 GCA_015342185.1 Leptinotarsa juncta | reverse complement strand
TATGTTTTACACACGCTAAACAAAAGTAAAGCCGCAAAAACTATACCAAATTAATAATAATACTTCTTAACGCGAGCGAAGTCGCGGGCAAAAGCTAGTGGACACATATGACCCGAATAAATGGCGCTCATTTATCGATTCTTTTGATGGTAGCTTGAAATGTGTGCGTATGCATAATAACAGTGAGCTGTGTTCGTTACTGATAGATTATACAACCGAGAAGGTTGTATAAAGTATCCTTGTTTTATTCATCTGTGTGACAGCAGAGATGAGTCTCAAAAAGACTGGCCTTCCAGGCAAGTTACGGTTCCGGATAAAATGTGATGAATGAACCACTAATACCTCTGCATATCAAACTAAGGCTCATGGAACAATTTGTCGAAGCGCTGAATAAAGATGGTTATTGTTTCGAATACATCTCTCAGATGTTTTTGAGTGTGAATACAGAGAAATTGAAAGCAGGAATTTTGGATAATTCACAAATGAGAAGGTTTATAAATGACTGAAATTTCAAGATATATCACTGATATTGTAAAAATTCCTGGAATGAATTGATTTGGATTTCACAAAATTTTTTAGGAAACGAAAAGAATTGAAGTCATGCTGAGCACGTTGAAAAAATAATGCCGCATTTATTTTTTTGATTATTCATTTGTATTTATCACTCATACAGTCCATTATAAACTAATTACATGGATAAACTATTGGCAAATACACTACAATGATAGCTATTAATAAAGATCTAGATTACTAAACTATTACTTACTGATACCAGATTTGTAGGGAGTCGTCCATAACTGCACTGAGTGGTTCGTCAAATATATGTTCAGTTTGATAGAGTTGAATTCAATATTTGTTCTGAAATTGTTTTACGAAAAACTGACAGAGGTAAGGTCCAATCTAAATCCATAAGCAGATTGAAATTGTTTGCTAATTCAATCATAACTAAAAGAGGTGCTCTGGATGATGTACATATTGCAAAGATATTAAACATTGGTGAGGAACGTATACACCGTGGAGATACATTAAATAGCAGCATATTGTGAATTTCTGGGGAATTTGTTAAATTGTTTATTAATTTATACATAAATATTATTAATGTTGAAGTTCGTCTCTGGTCTAAGGATAGTATCTTGAATTCCAATCTCAATTGATATGTCCTGACGGTATTATAATCAGGGAATAATATAATATTTAAATGGTGTTAATATTGGCAAAATTCGATGTTTGTCTGATAACAAACCTAAAATACGATTAGCGGACTTGATCATGTTAATAATGTGAATGGAGAAATTGACTTGTGAATTATAGGTAACACCAAGATTCTTTATTTCAGTTTTCCTCTCTAGGATCTCTCTCTCTTCATTTCATATTCAAACAGAATTGGCTCTTTAATACGAGTGATTGAGAGTACAGACTTCCATATTTTTGAATTCTTTAATATATTTATTATCCTTTTGGAATTTTGTTTGGCACAATATCTTTGAAACATCCAAGACTCTTCCGAGAACTCTACCTGTAGATAGAGAGGGCGCTGCATGCTTATTTAGATCTGACTGAGCTGAGCTAATCAAGGTAAGAAGTGTCTGTAAGATAAGGTATCTACCTGAAGTATATTTGTCAAAATTTATTAAACATAAAATAAAAATCAAAGTCTTATAATAAAATTCTGAACCCATTTATTGAATCCAAATTAAAAACAATTCAAAAAACAAATTACTAATCATCAAAATCACTACTATACAACAATCTAAATCCATAAGCCGATTGAAATTGTTTGCTCTCGATGATGTACATATTGCAGAGATATTAAATATTGGTGCGGAACGTATACACCGTGGAGGTACATTAAATAGAAGCATATTGAGTATTTCTGGGGAATTTGTTAAATTGTTTATTGATTCATACAGGAATATCATTGATGTTCAAGTTCGTCTCTGGTCTAAGGATAGTATCTTGAATTCCAATCTTAATTGATATATCCTGACAGTATTTCAATCAGGCCACACGTAGTACTTTTCAAAATACAAATATCCCAACAGTTTCTTTTATACTTTTTCCAAGTTATGCAAATATGTTTGATATTCCCCGGACCAGATAATTGAGGCAAATTCTAGTTCAGGCCTGACCAGGGAATAAAATAATAATTTAATGGTGTTACTATTGGCAACATTCGATGTTTGTCTGACAAGAAAACCTAAAATACGATTATCGGACTCAATCATGTCATTAATGTGAGTGGAGAAGTTGAATTATGAATTATAGCTAACATCAAAATACTTTATATTTTTCTCTCTAGGATCTCTCTCTTCATTTCATATTCAAACAGAATTGGCTCTTTAATACGGGTGATTGACAGTAGAGTACATTTTATTGAATTGAAATATAATTTATTTCTTAGACTCCGATCAATGGTTTCATCAACATCTCCCTGCAGACCTATACAGTCTCGAATAGTTTGAATACTTTTGAAGAGTTTTAAGTCATCTGCAAAAGTAAGTACTTAGAAAATTTATGAGTTGAAGACAAATCATTAATAAAAAGTAAAAACAGAAGAGGTTCTAGGTTCGAGCCTTGTGGAACTCCAGAATGAGCCAGAAATTTTTCTGAAGTATTTCCATTATGTTTGACCGTGAAGTATCGTTTTTAAAGATAATTCTTCATCAATTTAAGCACCACTAAGCTTTTCTAGGAGTAAGTCATGATGCACCTGATCAAATACCTTTCTGAAGTCCGTCGAAACAATATCTAACTGTGATTTATTTTCTAAAGTGCCTAAAACCTTATTGCTTAATATCATTTGATTAGTGCTAATTGTTTTTTGTCTCATGAATCCATGTTGTTGTGGTACTCAGTTGAGTGAAGGCCCCGTCACTCAGTTTATCAAATACCCCAGTCAGAAAGGGGTACACAAAGCCAGAGCGGCAAAGAGGTCATTTCCCTTTATGTCGCCACCAAACACCTGCAGTTTTATAACGGTCTAAATTTACCCTCACTTATAACTTTTTGGAATAAATGAACACTCATTATAAAATATACAATTTTATTGACAATGAAAAATAAAATGTAGTTGGAGATGTTGAAATAGATACCTATATCGTGGAATTGGTCCATCTTTATCAATCCAAGCGCCTTCACTCTCACACCAATCAAGTCGAAGAGAAAGGCCCACCGACTATTCTTCATACAAAAATAAACAAAACCAATCGTTGTTGCAAATAATCCCAGGCCACTGCTCTACCGATCTAAGAAGTTATCTAACATCCTACGACTCTATCATAAGATTCCTAGCTGATAACCTTCCTCCGTGTGAGTAGTTTAAGACCGATGCACGTTTACTGCGGGGACAGTTGTGGTTTGGGCAGGTTATGTTAGAAATTTGAAAACAAATCGCATATATTAATTATCTTTTATTAGAGGACTTAATAAGGGCTTCACTCTTCTCATTCGGTTGCTCTCTTTTTATACCATACCGTGAAGTAACTTGTTGTTGGAGGCTGATATCTGAAAAATAATAATCGATATTATTGGAAGATATAAATTGAAGGTTATTTAAGGTAATTTAAGGATCTCATGTCGTTTTTATTTCATACAGTAAGTGAATGCAGACCATAGTGTACTTACCTCGATGTATTACCTGAATTACTCGTAAATATTGTACATATTGTTCGTTTATTTATTAAGGAATAGACAGAATTGTCATTTGTTGAGGACGAACTTTTCGTCATAGTTAGGGACACATCTGGTTTGCCAGTGTGCCCAACCTATAGTTGCAAAAAGTTTCCTGATTTTTCTGCAAAAATTTCCATTGTATCTCGTATTTTGTACAGATATCCAACTATTCTACTAGATTTTCCTACGATCAAACATACTTATTTTCTATCTTGCTACCCTATTGGTCCGAAATAGTGACAGCAAGTTTTTATTCGACGTAGTCGATTGTTTTCCTTATGAGATTGATAAATCGAGAGGAAGAAGGAAAACCAAGGCACTCTCACTTTTTGGAGCCCTTTTCTGTACGTGATAGTTAGCATTTTCCAAATAGACATAAATGTTTCCTCAAACATCCTGACAGGAGTAGGTTTATTTGGATAAATAATAAGTGGAAAGTGTGAATTGGGTATTTTTCCAAATATATCGTTGCGAATTTGGAAGGGATGACCCATATTTCCGCACTCTTAGGAGGATTAATAAAGCTAACTATACGTAGGTCAATCCCTCCCTTTTAGCTCTCGAATGGAAAAAAGTGTTCAGAACTGATTTTCTCATTTGATTTTAGTGGCTATCGAAATTCTAACGTTTACATAAAATCATAAGAAGATCTACAAAACAAGGGTGCAAGGTTGTGCCTCTTATTGTTTAAAAAGTTCAATATACGATCCGAAACAGACAACTCTTCTGAAAAGAAGGTAAGTCACTTATATGATAAATTACTCTCGGTTTGCCTAGACATAGTTATTGTATCGCTTTAAAGGGAAAATTTATAAAATCATCAAAGAACTTTCAAGTGTCAAGCAACATATTCTTTCTGGTAGACAGATGGCTGCTTGTACACATGAATTTCATGATTGTTTCCTTTTAAGTAATAGTTCCAAAAGCACGCTATAGTAAAGCGGTGGTACTTTATTGTCTAGTTGGATATACGATGTGATCCTATCATGAAATATATTGAAAATAAGAGGATTACCTGGTTTGCCATGAAAAAAATAAGGAAGTGATTGAGAAAGTTACTTTACCTAATTTATTTTAATGGCTTTTATAGTCGTTCATATTTATTATTATTTCTGATGTATCAATATACCGGATGGACCTCAGGAGTGTTATGATTGGACTCCAATCTGCTAATATCATTAATAGCTTCTTAATTCACTTGCAACCGAAATATAGATCATAATGTCTTGTTTTTATATACGGGGAGCAATTAAACATTCAATAACTTTTGGCTTTTCTTATTATATTCCGTTAACGTTGAAATTTAATAAATATAGGAAGATCAGACCATCTCAATAGATCTTGATGGTTCGAAATTGTTAATCAATAATTCTGGAGAGATTTGATATCCAGTAGTTTTTAGTTTGTTTTGCAAACGTTCGATACTTATCTGATACATTGTTTTCGGTTCTTCATAAGGGTTGTTTGGTACGGCTAGATTTTGGATGACACTGATTCTTGAAAGACAGAAAGTCTTCACGACAGTTTATTCAACGTCCAGGGAGGCATCAAGACACGCAAGTAGTGGGGAAAGCTAAACACCTATAGATTACTGTTACTTATTTATTTTGAGAGAAATACTGAATTTAAGCTTTTGCGTCCGACCTATTTAAATAGTTGTATATATTCATCGAATTAACGTGTAAACCTATATAGGTTGAGTGGTATTGATAACTATATTTTCATATCCTTGTATATATATATTGAGTTAGTTACTTTGTCAAATGGAGTTTATTAATTCTGAAAGAACTCTTTCGAGAGTTGATGTGCAGAATTCGCGATTGTTTTGTTCGTTCATTTATTTTTTTATAGAAATTATATACTGGTGAATTTACTCATTTTGTTTTCAACTGTTACCAATCGGTCGCACCGTTGTACAAAGCCATAATAAGAATACACGTTTGGTACTGGCACTTTGTCATTTAATTTTTTATTCTACTTGGTAAATTGAGGGAATAGTTTACTACTCAGGCATTCTATATCGGTATTGCTATCAACATACTTTGAACCCACCCCATCTCCACCGTGGTGAAACGATAGACGCTTGTCATTAAAATCGTGACGGCACATACCCGTAACTAAACAGGTACGTTACGGTTTGAATCATTTGTCCTCCTGACGTACATCAGACAAAAGGGTTAGGGAACAATTTCCAAGCTGATGAAAACGAAGATAACTTTGATGCATTGTAGTTTTGGTGTTGAGAACTACTCAAGTAATGCAACCATCAAATCATCGCCTTTGATGATGTCTACAATAGTAGTTGACGAAACTTCAGGCTTAAAATCATGCAGGCAACGGCTGAAAAACCCGAAAAATAGTTTTGCCAAACTTTGTTGTTTCAGTATTCATATAACAAGACGTCGAAAAATACAATATCCAGTACTGAACAAGAAATTATTCTGAAAGTTATTACCTCAAAGTTGAGTTATTCAGCAGACTTCAAAGAGTCGACAATAATCAGTTCCTTTCAGTCTTTGAATATACCAGTCAACGTTCAAATATATCCCGGCAATTTGCATAAAGTTTCCACCATCGATCTGAAAATCCATTTCAATCATCCTTCCCATGTCCATATACAAAACTGAAAAGCGGATACACATTTCCTAAGTGCATCCATTTCGCCGAATGAAAGCGTCATTTGGAAACATAAAAGGAGCTCCTCTGTAGGAATTTGTTGCGAACGGCGACGAAACGTTGAATTAATTTTCCTCCAACCTAATGTTTATTAAAAGAATGACGAGAGGGAATCCAAGCGGAGATAAATGGAAACAATTTATAAAGAATCTAATTTGAAGAGCGGATTTACAGACATTTGTACGAGCCATACTATCTAATGCAATTATTTGAATTTCAGAGAGAAGCAGTCATCTCACTCTGATGAATCAGCGTTAAATAGTTCGTTTCGCTTGCGAAGTAATGGACTCAAAATGGAATTTGTATTGAGGATGAACTGGGATAGTTGCACAAAAAAATATCCCTTTATTACGTGCCCAAATGCTATTTATATTTCATTATTTGATTATAAGAAACACACAATAACCGAGAATAATACACATTTACTGAAATTCATTTGTCTAATTTGTATCTTCGTGGTTTCTATTTATAACTTCATGAATTTTTTTCTTTTTTGTTACTTCTCTTCACAAAAACATAGTACAGTCGCTCCGTCAGATGTTTGCAAACTAGGTTAGGTTAGGTTAGGTCCAAAGTGAGTGGTCTATTCGACCCTCCACCGCAACCCGCAAAGGTTTATTGTAGCTCACACCTATTCACACTCGACCAAATAAACTCATCTTCTTAACGAAGCTGATTAGTTTGTATTGCCAGTAGTCTTTCAGGACAGATGATAAGAGTACGGCTCTGCCGAATTCGATCCCCAGCTGGGCAAGCAAACTGAAATAAAGATGTAATTAAAGTGCCACTGAATTTTTACAAAACATCATCTGAAAAAGATCATAAACCTGAAGTGGATTGTAGGTACATATGAGGGTGAGGGTGATCCGAAAAGTTTCCGACATCAACTTGAAGATAGCAGCCCTCGTAAATGGCAGCTAGTGACTTCAGTCAAAGTTTCGGCAATTTTGGATGAGCAGTTATTTTGTTACTCATTTGAGTGAGTTGATGTGAGAGTTCTAATGAAAATGGAGAGTGTCGAGCTGTCAAAAATTATTTCTTTAGGACGTCCAACATCAACAAATGGTGCTAGAAGACCACCGAATTGAAGTGAGAGAGATAGCAGAGGTTATAATATTGTCGAAAGAACATGTTCATCACAGAATGAGACAGGTGGAATCCGGACTGGTAACTTCGTCAACATAAGACTATCATCTGAAGTTCAAGAGGTCAATTGTTCCTCAACAATTCACCAATACACGACTGATAGAAAAAAATATTGAACGAATCGGCTTACGATTATTCTACTTATCATATAGGTCGTTTGTTGTTTTAGCGAATTCCAGTATTGCTATTTTGGAAACGGTACGACCTAGGTCAGTTAATTTCGGCAAGGAGTGTTTTTTTTTGGAAACTAGAATAATATCGTTTCTTGACCTTCTTATTTGAAAAAACATAATTGATATTTGTGTATCCGTACTCAAAAAGGTTGAAACGAATATCTCAGAACACAAAGATACATCAACACCACACATCTTTTGATAGTTTGCAAATAGAGCTGAATGCCCTTGAATTCCGGGGGTTTTATATAAATGTGGAAAATCTGTTCAGAAGCCAATTTTTAGGAAACATAAATGTTTGTTTCTGATATTTCTTGGCAAATAAAAATAATTGAGAAAATACTAATAAGTGTATCAAAATAAACTGGTTTGTTTAGTGTTATTCATGAATTGAATGAATTAACAGAATTAACAGAATTATGAAATGATACTGGATCTCTAGCTTGACCAAATAAATCCAGCTTTTTAACGAAGATGATTAGTTTGTATGGTGGGTGGTATTTGAGGTCAGATGGTAGGAGTAAAACTCTGCCGAACTTTAGAAACCTAATTCAGTTCATCATTTTCCAAACAAAGGCGACACACACTATTTTTTGACAGTCCGAGTTTCTGCATGTAATGATTCAAATGACAGTAACCTGTAAGAAGGCCAGTTAGACATCTTAGTTCATCCCTACTGTAGTCCAATAACTGCTTGGTACCAAGCTTCGAAGGGTGAATAAACGCCTTGGATTGAGCCAATCCTAGAAGACTCTGTCAGGAGTCCAAGAATCTTCCTATCATCCAGGTGCTCAAACTTTGTTTGGCAAAGTCTAAAGCGACGCCAATGACAGGTTCTGGTCCGGTGAAGCTGCTTGTAGCACCCTCCTCTGCGAGAGATTCATCAGCCTCATTGTCTTCCATTTGTATAGGGAATTGCACCTCGAGAACCATCCAAAAATTATTTTCAACCCTTCAACATGATGGAGCTCCACCATGTCGCAGAACTATTCGAAGAGATCTCAATACGACTGTGCCAGGACTACGGACAGGGAAAATTGGTCCAGTCCAATGACCAACACGTTCACCTGACCCGACCCTTCTGAATATTTGATTGTGGAGTTTCATTGAAAATAAGGTATTTGACTCAACCTTTGACATCATTAACGAATTGCGTGACTATAGCTCAACAAATGCTGAAAAATTGCCTTAAATAGTACTGCAAGAGCAAATATGTGTTTGAGAAACGATGGACGGCATTTCAAACATTCAAGATATCATGAATGACGTAATTGCCAGGAGTAGGGGTGTGTTATTTCGATATGTAGAGTTTATAGAAATGTCAAATGGACTTTTTGACCTTCAAGCACAAGAGAACGTTTCGGCTATGATGCTATGATTGTTGTTGGGTAGGTTTGTCAGGAGAAGTGAAAGAACGTGTGCTCGCCTGCTCGCTACCTCGACCCTCCCAGTGTCCACCGTGACGATGTCGTAGCAAGAGGTGCAACTGAAAATTGTGCAACGTGTTGTAATCATGTTTCTCACCGCAGAAAGCGTAAAACCGGCAATTCTTAAAGAAATTGACTGCCCAGTTAGGAAAAGAGACACTGTCAACAACCAGAATAATTGCAATGAGAGTCATGACCGCAGACCTCGTACCAGCATTACAGCAAACAACATCAGCAGTGTCCAACGGCTTATTGGAGATGACAGACGTCATACCATTTCTGACATTGCAAGTGAGGTCGTGATATGTTAGGGGGGCACTAACTCCATAGTCACAGAGGAGCTAAGGTACCGTATGGTGTGCGCCAGGTGGGTTCCTCGCCTTCTCACAGCTGATCAGTGAGCGCCTTCTTGCACGATTTCAGGAACAAGAATACCAATTTCTCACTCATATTATCATCTGTAATAAAACATGGGTACACCACTACACCCCAGAGTCTGAATAAGCGAGTATGGAGTGAAAAATACAAGGAGAACCTGGACTAGTGAATGTCAAGTATCGTTTGTCGGCTGGCAAGGTTTTGGCTACCCTTTTTGTTTTGACCAGCGTGGACTGATGTATTTCGATTTTTTGCACGGGCGCTGGACAATTAATGCGGCCTACTACTGCGATGTTTTGAGGGAGGTCCGACTTGCATATTGCCGCAAAAGACGAGACTTATCGATCAGAAAAGTGGTTCTTCTACATTACAATGCTCGCCCCTCACAGCAGCCTTGACTAGGGAAAAATTGGAAAAATCGAGGTGGGAAACATTGGACCACCCTACTTACAGTTTAGACCTGTCACCCTGTGACTTAAATGTGTTTGGCTCTCTCAAAGAAGCATTGGGAGGTCAAAGATTCGATAGTGATGCTGAGGTTGCAGAACCGACATGCATCTTTCTACGTGGAAGGAATTGGGAAGCTGCCTATCCGCTGAGAAAAATGTGTTTTCAAATCAGGAGATTATGTAGAAAAATAAACTACATTTTTTGCGTTTTAAATAAATATTAATCCAAAAGAGGCTCTTTTATATTTGATTTACCAAGTATTTAAAGCTTTAGGAATCACACGTTAAAAGGTAAGACCTCGTTAGTCCTTAGCTC
>WOGJ01119566.1:0-12125 GCA_015342185.1 Leptinotarsa juncta | reverse complement strand
AATTTATTTAACAACACTTACCTGCCCATGTAATTGCAGAATTGTTAATGAAAATATAGGAATTATATTTGAATTTTAACCTAATTAATATTTATAATCTATAATATAGGAAAACTGAAAAGGTCACCTTGAAAAGTTATTTCCTAATATAAAACTTTGAACAGTCAGCAAAGTTTCTAAGTTGATAAATTTCACAGTATTAAAATTTTATTTTGCAGTAACTTTTGGGATGAATTCGATTTGCCCTTCATAATATTAAAGTATTGTCTTTATTATTCTGCATTCGTGATGTAACTGGCCGATACTTGATGAAAATGCATCATAAAGTATTCAAATAACACTGCATTGTGATATTTCCACTTAATAGTTCAGAAAGCCGCGACAGATTTTCACAATGTAATGAAACTAGATGACTAATTTATTAGGCCATTTTTTTATAATTTTCAAAATGGAGGAATTTCCCTTTGATGCGAACTTACGTCAGCTAGATCCAAAGTAAGTGGGTCTATTCAACCTTACACTGCAACTCTCAAGGGTTTATTGTGGCTCATACTTATTCAAACCTAACTAGATAAGTACAGCTTCTTGACTAAGTGGATATGTTTATATGGTCAGTATCTTTCAGCACAGAAGGCAAGAGTGCAACTCTTTTTTTTTTGAAGACTCTCACCTTCCAAGGCTACCCTGTTCGTTATGGTCCTTGCCAGTATGATAAGGTTATCTGCCTAAACTTGCAGATCTACTTGGCTAAACGTGTTTTCAGTTCTTTTTGAAGTAGAGCTGTAAATATACCATCCTCTCCAAGACATTCTTGGCAACCTACGAGTCCTTCTTTTTAGATGGTATGAATGTAATCAACATCCACTTTTAGGTTTGCTGTCAAAAGCTAGTAACGTGTCTTTTCTGGAGTTGTAAATGTTCCGTCAGGTTGCTTCATCGATTTCAAGGATCAGGCCTCTGGAGAGAATTCTGGGAATTCTTGTTCTGTGAGGAATATCAGAAATACTTAGACAGAATTTTCTGTAGAAACCCGTTGTGCCTTTCTCCTTTTTTTGTTGTAAGTCATTAGAGTAGTCTTGTAATAAAGGTCCCAGTCATCTGATTCTTTAGCTCGACTGAATAAACGTCGAACTTTTGTTTTGTTTTTGTTTTCAAGGTTTTGTTTGTGAAGGGAATACGTTGATTGAGAGTGTACTACTGGAAACGACAGTTGCTTGACTACCACATTTTGAGTGCAGTAGCCTATGACAACACATGCTCTGGGTTTGACAACACCAGAAATGGTGCTCAATCCGGTTTCTAGATTTGTATTTCTTGTCCAGGGTTCCTGCAATGAAGCATGGTCAATTAATTCGTTCTTGAATTATTTAACAAGAACGTATGAAGCGACTTTGGCAGTTGTAAGTTTTTCTGTAAACACTTGTATGCAACAAAATATCAGTGACAAACTTTTTTTCTCCTTAAGATAGAGAAGGTGGAGGCTAATTTACGACACGTTCACCTGCCTCTCTAAAGTTAAAGGATAAGTTTTTGAAGAGTAAATTTCAATTTTTCTCAGATTGCAAACTGACGCTAACTTAAATTCATATGCATGGTCTTGGGTTATTTTGTGCCGGCAATATCTGCTTTGAACAAAGAATGGTGTTTACGCTTTTATATATCGGATTTTGTATGCCTGTCTTGACCGCTATTAAGAACTCCATTGTTATTGTTCTCACACGAGTTGGCTTCGATCATTTCATAAATTCATTGAATATCTTTGCGGATTAACGACCTTTAAACGTATTAAGTCAACAATAAAGGGATTGTGTGTTATAGCGAGTGGGCGAAAAAAAGTAATCATTCCTGTTTGCGATGCGTTCATTACCTTTAAAGTGGATTCTGATAATTTAAGGCGTTGTTGAAAGTATATGGCAAGGCTTCGCTTGATTGAACAAAATAAAACCAAGTATGGTTGTAATGAAATCAATACTCTTGGTCGTCTTTTTTCGATTTTTTAGAAATACATCATTGATGCGTTTGAAACCGGTATGTGTAGTTAGAAAATGTAAGTGCATATTTGTAACAAGTTAAATGATATATATCTTTGGCGTTCATGCATTAACTCCACTATATTAATACCTGTCAGTACTTGGCCATTCACCCTCAAGAAATTCAATTGAAGGTCAGAATGGTGAATAATAATGTAAGTTCATAGATACTAAAAATATCAACTGTTGTCTTTGCAATTACATTGTTTTATAACTATCGCTAAGAAATGCGTAAGCCTTATTTTGCAACTTGCCATCTCATAAATATAAAAAGAGATAAATCAGACATTTCTTAGTTCTAGGTTGAAAATATTTTTTGCGAATTAGGTTCAACAATCTCAAAAATGTTCAAATTTGTCAAAATTACTTGATTTCAACCAACTACCAACAAAATATTTGCGAAGAAACGTCAGGTCTCAACAAATAATAGAAAAACGAATATCGGCCAGTGAACATAAACAGGGATGATTGAGTATTTATAAAATAGCTTCTTCGAATCAGAAGTTCTGGGGAAGTTCAGAACTGAAGAATCCTGGTACGGTCTAGAAGAGATTGGCAGGTGGCAAAGAAAGTGGTAGATTTAACGAAGGTTATTAAATGGGCTGTGACTTCACCTATATAAGTTGCCGGAACCAAACGGAATTTATTTTGAAATAATGCAGAACGGGCATCAAAAACTGTATTTAATACTCCGAACAAGTTAGGCTCTGGAATACAAATTTAAAACGTCTTAATTTCCAAATCTGTGAAATTCGGACAGTATCGGGTCATTTGCATTGAAAATATATAAATAAAACTACTTTGGATGCATATTAGGGGCCATATCACTGTCTACAAGACCAGCAGTATTATCGAGACCAATAGATCTACAGGGTAGGTTAACAAGTTTTTAAAAGACCGTTTTGTATGACCAGTTTATCGGAACTACTTATTAGTTGTAATTTTCGGACCACCAAACCATATTTCTGATTACTTTAGAACATGGGATATCATACTGGAATCCTCTTCAAAACTTGGTTTGTATGGGTTCATTATGATTTATGTTATAGGCAAATTGGTAGATTATGTAACAACACTATTTATTTTTTTTACCTGGTGAAGGATATTGGTTGAGTTTAAAATTGGTTTTTCTGTTAAATAGCTTTGTTCATCATACGAGCGCAATCTTCAGAACTCACAAATTGTGCGAGTCAACAGTGACAGAGATCATACCTTTTAAGCCTTTTAACACTGAAAACTATTCCGAACCAGAAAACTGTACACACCTCAACAACTTTTGATGCTTTATAAAGCTTAGATCAGACCTTCTTTGGAGTATTGTTCTCTTGTATGGACCTCCGCCCCTAAGCATATCTGAAGCTGCTAGATTTCATCCAGAAAAGAGCCATCCGCGTTATTGGAGACGCGAACATCACTTGCAATCTTGATAGTCTGGAAAAACTGAGAAAGGTTGGGGATTTGTCTGTCTTCTATAGATACTTTCACGGGAAGTGTTACGGTGACTTGACGTATTTGATTCCACCAAGAGCGGTACATATATCGGAAATACGTGAGGGACTGTGGCTGTTTTTGTTTTGAAGTTCAACTTAGTACACCACGAACTCCACTGTTTAAGAACTTTGTCATTTGAAGAATTGCGTTTATGTGGAATAAACTTCATGAGAACATTTTTCCGAATGTATTTAATCTACAGCCATTCAAATCCAAGGTGAATCGATACTTCCGCACTGACACCGCTCTTAGAGCGCCTTAAAGATTTTCCTGTAGTGCTTTGTTTTGTCCTTGAAAAAAAGTTTTTGGGGAAGGGGGAATCGTCTCAATCGTCTCTCAAATCGTCTCAAAGGTCGTACTTCTGCTCTATACGAAAAATCTCCGTCAGCATGCAAATAAAGGCAAAACAAAAAATCATATAACAGTATGTCGTTGTTAGCAGTTGTTGACCAATCGATACATTATTTTAACGAAATCACGAAATACGAGTATAACCCGCCAGAACAGTTACAATTCTGTAGAACGTGCCTGAATTTTTGGTCCATAAATTATCTAAAATAGTAAATAAGGAACTTTTAAATTTGATACTGCAATAAATCGGACCATTTTAGTGGTAGGCCTTTCGTTTCGGTGGAACACCAACGATGCTTCTAAATTTATTCATTCCAGAGGAATTGTTTTCAATTTGGTCGTTCGCCGCGCGTTTAGAATATGTTATTTATTTTGTATACGTTTCGACTTAATAAAAATCGTCTGACTCGAATTCAGAGGGACATTGAAATAAGAAGGGGTAATTTAGATGAAATTAAGTCGGACTAGCTGTCACGAGTCGACGAGTTGCCAGTCTGAAAGAGTATCGTATATTGTTTCGAGATCGATCTAGCATTCTTTCGTTACAGGAATAACTTAGGGCAGTTTAGTATGTCGAGTGTTCCGAGATAAAGTCGGAGATCTCAAAATTTAAACACGTTCATTTCAGTATGTTGGTCTGTGAAATTAGTTTTATGTACCTGCGGGTCTAGTCATGAATGACTAAATGAATTGTTGCTTATGCAGGTCAACGGTTGACTTACTGAAGACATCGTTACCTTCGTATCGACGATTCATTGATGCCTACATGATTTGAATGATACTAAATAAGATTTTGGTAAATTTCTAAATTATATAATTTTTCGACTGAAATCCTTGTATGTAGAGATGATTTTAAATGGACTATTATTTCGAAACAAAAAATAATAATCGATAAATACATATTTCTTCAAATCACTTATAATATCAAATAATTATTCCTATAGTTTACCCTTTAGTACACTTGAGCATATCTTCTGTTGATCTAAAATAGAATTATATATTTTTCAGATTGTCTGAAAGTAACAAACCAAAAACATCAGGAAAAGGTGACCTCCACAAAAAACTTGCAAAGAATGAGGCTCACTTGGCTGAAAATGAAAACCTTCAATAGCAGTAGAAAATACCTCCACCAATTATTCCTATAGGAAATATTTTCTTAGATTTTCTATAATTGGTGGGGGTTTCCACATTTATTTTATTCCAGTGGATATCCAAATGACATCAAAAACTGTAAATTGAATTATATTTTTTAATTTATTTTCAACCAATCTAATCAACTCAGATTGCAAATGAAAAACAACTCGAATGTAAACTTTTCCCGAAAATGGGCTGAAATTAGCCTTGTAAAGTACAGGCCGACTGCGCTACTTTCACTTGTGTGAAGTTAACCACATCCACAAAGTACACTGAGAAAAAATATCGAATTATAATTTTTTTTTCATTTATACACCTAGTATTTTTCAATATGATACGCTTATTGAGTGATTTAGTGAAAAAAAGAACCGCCCTAGTTTAATAAACTGTCTAAAGGGGGGAAAATAGAGTGGAGATATTTAAAAAAATCGTAACATGATAAATCGACTTTGTACACCTACAATATTGAGAAGTGTTATTGCTGATGATTGACTCGACAGATAAACTTCACGTCATAGTTTTCCAGGCCGTCTAAAGGGGTGAACATAGGGTGAAAATATCAAAAAAAAATTTAACATGAAAAATCGACTTTGTAAACCTATAAGTTTAAAATATGTTATCCATTATGATCTATTCGACAAGAAAAACTTCACTTCATAGTTTTCCAGGCTGTCTGACTGGGTGAAAGTGGGGTAAATATTAAAAAATTTCGTAACATGAAAAATCGACTTTGTACACCTACGATATTGAGACATGTTATTCCTGATGATCTATTCGACAAAAAAAATCAAGTCATAGTTTTCCAGGTCGCCTAAGGGGGTGAAAATGCCATGTTAAGAAATTTTTTGATATTTTCATCCCATGTGTACCCCCTCAGATAGCCTGAAAAGTTTTTTCTGTCGAATAGATCATCATGGATAACTTATCTGAAATTTATAGGGGTACACATTCTATTTTTGAAGATATGATTTTTTCAACTTTCCACCTCATGTTCAACCCACAAAACGGCTCGGAAAACTATGACGTGAAGTTTTTTCTAGCGAATAGGTCATCAGCAATAACATGTCTCAATATTGAAGGTGTACAAAATCGATATTTTATGGTACGATTTTTTATAAAATATGTCCACCCTATTTTCACCCCTTCAAACAGTTCAATAAACCAGGAAAGTTTTTTTTTCACTAAATCAACCAATAAGCGTATCATATTGAAAAATGGTAGGTGTACAGAATCGGTAAATAAATCGATATTTTTTTCTTAGTGTACGTTGTGGATGTGGATGACATCACACCCGTGCTACTTTCTATCAATCTATCAAAGGTATAAACATCAAGCTTATGAAATAGTTCTCAAATGAAAACCTTTGGGTTTTGGTTTCATCTACCGACCCCAAAACTTGGAGTAAGATCTTACATTCAGCGTTTGTCAAACCTTTTGATTTTCAAGAAATAATATAATAAAAAATTGCAAAGTCTGGGTATTATTGCGATATCAATAAAAAGTTGAAAGACACTTATGATAAATTGTTTAAAAATTGATAAGAGAAGCATGGAATGCTGAAAGGTATTCAAGAGAAATTTAATGAGTCTAAGACTCAAATCTAAGATTCAAACATGAATCAATGACTCGAATCTAAAAATGAAAGATTTAGGATTTGAATCGAAGACTGGGTGACTGTAAGGTTGAAACTGAAGGCTGAAGAAACAAAGGAACAAAGTTTTGGAGATTCAAAATAAATTCAACTGCCTGAACACGAGTATATTGGGTTTGCGGGATTTACAGATGTTTTCCCAGCGACCTGTTTTTTATGCAATGCAATGAATAAAAACAGCAAGTTGAAAAAAATCGTGTTCTGTTGGTTGGATGTAGAGTAGACATTTAAAATGCTTTTACTACTGTTCCGAAAAAGTATATGCTTTTTATTTATTTCTGGTGATTTGTTCAGCTTCTAACTGATATTTCTTTGTTGCAGGTAAGTGCATAGCCACGGATCGAGACTGGAAACTTGATGAATTTGTGGTGAGAATATTTTTCGAATTCATAATAAAACGAAAAAATGCAATCGTTCTCGATTCTCCGCAGACGATATCTAGCATCTAGCGACAAAATATCCTTTTCCTTTGTACGTTTAAAAATGCATCTCGGCTAAATAGGGCGTTTTAAGCAAAATTAAAACTGGAAGGTAGAAAGCAACGTCGCGTCGAGTAGATGAATTTCATGAAGCCCTGAAAAATAAAACCCGCAATAAAAAAGGAACAAAAAAAGAGAGCTCGACTCCATTCGTCGGTCTTTGAATGCACCTCGGTGCATCGATTAAAACTTGAGGCTTAAGTATCTAGGTGACAAAAAGACGTGAAAAAGAACTAGTCTACTAATGAGACATTACTCCCACTCGAGCTGGCTAAGACTAGGAAAGGTCCTTACCCCCGAATTATTATGCGCTCGTTCGCGTCTCTTTCTCAGATTTCCACCTGCCTTTGTTTTTGCCTTTATAGTGGTTTTTTTTGCTTTCGTCGTGCCGTTCAAATCTGCCCGGCGCAGCGATATTTTTCGGTCTCTGAAATTCACGCTCTAAAAACTATTTAAAATTAATACGAGAGGCTTTTGAAATGCACGTAACAACGACCTTTTGGATTTTCACCTCTTTCGGTAGTTCGAGGCAGAATTCTTTTGAGAATACGCCTGTTTTTCGAATATTCGTTCTTTGTTCGTAGACGGAAATGTGAGTTTGTATGGGAAAAGGTCGACGAACTCGTTAAGCTGGACTCTCATCGAGAGGAATGCACTGCGATTGTCATAAATATCAATAATATTGTAACGGGTATTGGACATAAATTGAAAAGTAAGTCGACTGGAATACGCTGCAGATTAGAAATTTAATTCTGTTAGTTACGTCGACCTTTTGAGTTATATGAAACTATCATTTCCGGTGAGAGGAAATCCGCGATGTGGGGTAAGAAAAACGATAAAATAACACGCTGGAATCGAATTTGATGCAATAAATGAAGAAATGAGAGTATGAGAAATATATATGTTAATTCGAAATTGCAAATTCTAGCAATATTTATTGTGGAATATATTGGAGCCGCGAACATCACTTGCAACCTCGATAGTCTGAAACATCGAAGAATGGTTGGAGATTTGTTCCTCTTTTCTATAAATACTTCCACGGGAAGTGTTCAAGTGATTGGACACGTTTGATTCCACCAAGAGCGGTACATATTAAAAATACGCGACGAATTATGGCTGCTTATCGTACACTCAGTACATCTCGATCTTCACTGTTCAAGAACTCTTTCATTTGGAGAACTGCGGAGTAAACTTCCTGAGAACGAATCAAATCTAATGTGAATCAATACTTTCGCACAGGCACCGCTCTTAAAGCGCCTTAAGGATTTTCCTGACGTGCTTGTGTTATGTCCTTGAAAGAAAAGTAGTAGTAATAAACAAATGTAGCCCAAAAATAAAGAATTCGTGATCCAATAGCAGACAGCAATCTTTCGACCCCCATAGGTGGGTAGTGCAAAGGCTTACTGGACTCAACTATCCTTAAAGGGCAAATCTGAGTAAGAAATGGCGAAGACATGTTTCCTTTCGACTTCATCTGTGGAATCGACAAAAGAGTCAAAGCGATGACACTTTCCCTTACGACGATGCCATATGCGGGATCGATAGAAAAGTGAAGGCGATGACGTCATCTCTGGGATCGATAGAAGAATTAATTCAATCAGAGTTCATCTTACCACTACGTCAATTATTGAATCGACAGAAGAGTCGAAGTGATAATATCTCACGAGAACGTCATCTATGGGATTGACAGAAGTGGCAATCTATGAATATTGTAGATAAAAGAAGATCCCAAGGCGTTTCATTGCAAAGCCAATGCTTCAACATCGACCTCGGAATGAGGTTCGTCCTCTGTCTTGGTCTGCAGCTTTCATTGCCAGAAAACTAGTCCAAAGGTGATCCAACATTATATTCAATATTTTATGCATGGATCTTTATATTTTTTCACCAAATTAACTTTGGATTTTTTTAAATAATAATCCACGATATTCATTTCGAGTGAGTCCTGAGAGTCGCAGAAAATAATTGATATGAGAAGAAGTAAAATTAATGAAAATGAAAAATACCAGAATCTGAATATTCTGATAAGCTATTTTAAATTAGTAGATAATGAAAATGAGAGGGAATAAACAGTGATTATGGCATTCAAAAGTATAAGGGCACTAATTTGTGAAGATGAATTATTGTGACATGAAATGAAAAAGAACTAATAAATATCAATGACAGTCATACAATGAAGATGAAAATGAAGTAATAATGGACGTAAAAGATTTCAAACTAAGCTATTTCACGACATTTCGAATGTTACTATCCACAATCCCCTTCAGGTAATAAATGGTGTATCAAGAAAGATCTTCAACAGCATGGCTACTCTAAAAAACCAGCCAGATATTGGCCAGAAGATAACATGAATCCTGTAAGAAAAACACATCCTATTTCGATGAAACTAAGGCGTGGTGCACACTGGAAAAACTTGTTTCATGAAACTGGTTTCATGTAATGGGTTTCAAAAAAACCGTTTCACTGGAACGTGCACACAGATGCAACGGTTTTCCATCACCTTCGTGATTGATTCTGATGACAATGTGCTTGTGTGATGGTGGTGGTGGCTAGGAAATGAGATAAAAAGCGCAAGTACTAGGTTCACTCGTTAGTGAATTCACTAATAATAAAGAAGGACACTACTACCTGATGAGGAATTGACAATTACACCGAGATGAGTGGAAACATTTTCATTATTTCGAAATACTTTTAATAATTGTTAAGTAGTATGTAAGAATATAAACTATGATGACAATGTATGGTCATTCAAAGTGATGGAAAATCAATATAAAAGAAGAAAAAACAGTATAAGTGTTTCTTTGAAAGAAAGGGTTCCATTTCAGTAAAGATTTGCTCCCATTGTGGGATATTAAAGTCTTCAGGAATTGGATAGTGATTGGTAGCAGGTGTTGATGCTCAAGACCCACTTGACCATGATTGTGTAGAGATTGGACTTACTGATGGGTACTGTTGGTAGCTGAATTGGTAGTCTTTAGCTGTTGAACATGGTGGTGTACCAATCCAATTAATCAGGCTAACAATATCCCTCCAAAAAATTTGGAATCGGCATGTAATAATGTCACCCATTATTATCTTATCAGCAGCATCAGTTTCGGTTTTCTTCTTTTTATTCGAAGGCGGTCTCATTGACCCAGTTCCCTGTGTTGGTGGATTCATTGGTTCATTATCTCTTCCTGTGTCTTCCTATTCCACATCAGGTTCTTCTACTCCTTGACTGGAGCAACAAGAAATCGATTTACCGAATTTATTGAAACCTGGTTTTCTGAAATCAATGAAACTGAAGTTTCATCAAACGATATGTGCATCTATCTGTTGCAAGCAACTTCACTTTCATAATTCACAAAACCAGTTTCATGAAACAAGTTTCCCTAGTGTGCACCGCGCCTAAGAGGTCGGTGGAAGTCTGTATTGGCGAGCACATAAACACACCCAGCGAAGAAAATCTAGCCACTCCTGAATATCAGAGCATGATTGTAATGGTAGCCGGTTAGCTTGATGTGAGTGATTTGTTCTACTCATGTATTCGATCTTCATGTCTAACAAGACCTATGACCGAACGATTGATTTTCGCTGCGTATGGTCAAATCTCTGCTAGGATGACACATTGAAAAGTAAGACCTCATTAATGCTTAGCCTGGCGAGCTAAGCATTGTCAGTTGTCGCTTCCTTTCGATTGTCATTCGAAAGGAGGCGACAACTGGTTAACAAAAAAACAGATTTCAACAGACGTTTGGACACATCAACATAACATCAAGTGGTCCGCAACGTAAATAACCAATAGGGAGGAACACGGGTTTGAAATGAAGTTATTGTGAAGATCCACAACGTATGGAAACCTTTAATGGGACACGGTAAACCGAACCGAAAAAATAATGAGAAGAGGAGAGAGGGGAAAGCGCCCAAGTGAAATGATTGAAAAGTATCGACATATCAGTAATAGGCTAGGTGTCATCCGAAGACGATTATAGTTACTAGCAATCGAAACGTCGGGAAATTTATATATTATAAAGTTCCAAGATTTTAATATTGTCTCGTAATTAATTACATTTAAAACATAGAAAGGCTGTGTCAATACAACACCGATCATATCTAGAAATGGATTATTAACCAATTATTGTTAGAAGATAATCTGGGCTAACTCTTTTCCTCAACTTTTTAAATTGAATGAGAATTCCAAGAAACGTTAACTCGCCAATAAAAATACTCATAGAGTAAATAAGTACTTAAATCAATTGAGTTTTCCATAAAAATGTCGTTAAGCGTCCTAGAAAAACTATCTCTCGATTATTATTCTGCTAATAATAGATTTTATTTAGTTCTTATCGTAATTCTCTCACCCACTTTTTATGCTTAGGTGATTTTATGAAAAAGCATAATAAACTCCAGTATCGATCTATTCAATTCACTTTTATTGCTCATGATAAATGCCCTATTTGATTAATGATTACCTGTTATTGATTCTTTTACTCAACGTCATTCAAAAATAATTATCAAATGAAGGCAATGCGAAGTCAATTAAAACAACTTCTGCAGAGTCGTTCTCTGAATTGAATATCGGATCAATATTTTATGAGATATTTTTCATCGTAGCTTCAATTTCGTAATGATATTATTCCTGAGAATACCGCAGCCATTGGAAATTGTGATTTGTGAAATATGTTATTTATATGTCTGTTTGTTTGTCAAGCTATCAGTTTATTATGATTTCCACACCCAATTTCCATTGCGTGAAACATTAATTTCAATAAATTATGGTTGAGTAATTAGTTTTTTTGTCACAGTTCAATCTTTTGAATTTTATTATAAAATGCGCCCTATCTGCGCAAAATATAGTTTATTGAGAAATCAGTGCACCCAATTGCACCTCGAATAAGTAAACACTAAGAATGCTGAGAAAGAACGGAATTGAACTGAAATCATTCGTGGAGTTGTGTCTCTCGAAGCGGAATTAACTCCCCATGCCCCCTCCCGGGGTTGAGTGCCCTGAGT
>WOGJ01119326.1:0-11113 GCA_015342185.1 Leptinotarsa juncta | reverse complement strand
TCTAAACGATCCATACACCAAACCCTTCAAGGTCACATCGCCTTGATGTTACTAAACAACAATAAAAAAAGCAATTAATACGTCATAGTGGTGGGGGGAGGCCGGAATTCGGCTGTATGCATCTACTTCGCATAGGTCCCTAGGTGGGTTGAGTTGATATCTCTGCCCTGGGTCTGCGACTGGAAACACCTGCACAATCCCCTGTAAGTGTTTTTGATCTATCTGTGAACCAACAACTATCTGCTAATAATATTTATTTCACCCGGATGATCTAGTCCATTCTACTCGAAAGAAGTACTGATAATACAGTTCGTAGTTTACACTTGGAAGCATTATGTAAGATAATTCTCAGAATGCCGTGACATACACTGTCAATCAGCAGTTTACTATACGATGTGCGATGTGGCGATATGTAGAAGTTTATATGCAATCCATCTAGCTTCTTCCTTCAGAAAAATGTGGAGATGAGGTGGCGCATACTTGGGTCGGATCGACCTCCTAGCATTTTCTTCTCCATGAGTCTCTCTTAGATTCTCTCAGAGCTTTGTTTTATTCAGTT
Organism: Leptinotarsa juncta; assembly: GCA_015342185.1. Classification (NCBI taxonomy): domain Eukaryota; kingdom Metazoa; phylum Arthropoda; class Insecta; order Coleoptera; family Chrysomelidae; genus Leptinotarsa; species Leptinotarsa juncta. Next base: position 10,554 of record WOGJ01119326.1, on the reverse strand, counting down.
AGGTATGTGATCTCCTTGCTCTCTTGAAGGTTTCTCTAATTTGCTATCATCCTTATATTGAGTCAGTCACTTTCCAATGCCTCGTGTTAACGAAGGTAGGTTTTTTGCTCACGTTCAAAACGTCTAGAATATTTGCCGCCATAAACAGTAGTAAGTGCCCACCTCTGTCTTTGATGTCTATGCTCCACCAGGTCAGGTGGTGTCCGTTGTCTGCTTGGCAGGTTCTCACTGGCTCGTCCACTTTTGACCACTGCCAAGTCTCTCGTATAAAAGACACTCAATTCAATCATTTTTGAATAACTATACTTGTTCTTAGGGCGTTCGAAGTTCTGTTTCCAATCAACTCTTCTTGGATCTCTTTCAATCCCATTATCGTTTCCCTGTAGGCTCAGTGTTTTTGTATGAGAACGATTTCAGACTTTTCCATGACCCTTGTAAGGACCGCCGAAACCCCCTTAAAGTATTATAGATTGACTTGTACTGCTCTCATTGGAACTCAGAGAAGTCTCTCAAAGAATCCTTCTTCTTTCGTTATTGTTTTTGGTCTATTGAGTTCCCACGACTATTGATTGTCCACATCCATGGGGTTCCTCGCATGGACGTAATGATAAACACTCTAAGAAATCGCCTGGTATATCAGAGGCTCGTTTAGTCCAAATACCTTCGATACCTTCGGCACGGATCGCATAACACCACTGTAGTGATCTTTCTTTTTAGATGCTTTTTCAACAGACATGCTTTACACCCAGACTCATTCTAACCTCCGTAACCGCAGAAGGTGGTACCCTTCTTTGTCTAACTTCTCACCATCGACCCTTCCGGCCTGGTAGGCCCAACGATTTGCTAAGCTACCACGACATACCTCGGGATGAATAAAGTACCCAAACCCTACCACCACGACACCGTTGATGAGGTTCAAACTAAGTTACTTTAAGACGTTTCAATTATTGTTATTTATGATACTTCGAGACTAGTTGCTGAACACTTCTCCTCCTCCCATCTCTCCTGTGGATTTACGTCTCCAGTGCACAGTAACTTTTTCCGCTTGATTAAATACTTCCATGCGTTGCGGATCTCTCTACTGATTTTCTAAACTTTTCTTATAACAAACCAGTACTATGTTGCTGTATCGCTGCTGTTTCAATGTTTTGACAGAATCAGAATCAACGAACTTAGGCGTGCGCAGCGTTATAGAACAGTGCTTTCAAAAATTGTTCCAAACCGCTATCTAGTGGCGGGTTACAAAAAATTGATCCAAAAAAACCTTCTCTATGAAAAATTACTTATACATCATTCATCATGATCGGTTGGGCGATGTAGAAGTTTATCACTTACCAACCAACCAACAAACATCAATTTTTATATATTAGATTTTCTCACTGTGGACGATTTCAGCTTCAGACGACACTGTTCCGTTTATTTCCAATTTGCTGATTTATCCTCTGTTAGTATTTTCCTTGTGCTCTCCAATAGGAACTTCAACCGATTTAGTATTTGAACCATTCACATAGTATCTTGTGAATGGTATTCTGAAAGTCGCTGTCCGCGTTTGTTGGCTTGATTTTTGTGAGATTTCTATGTAAACATTACTTAAATTTCATTAGTTTTTTTGTAAAGAAGATATTTTATTGAACAAAAATCATTTGTCATAGAGGAATTCACAGATTTAAATCATATTTTTTTCAGGTCATATAAGCTGGAAATTCCCAGGGAAGTCGCTCGAAAGAGGTAAATTTTCAAAATTAACTTTCCAAATTTGCTCCGTCTGTTATTTGACATGGAGTCATTCTAGTATGGTTATTGAACATTGACTCGCATTGGACTGTTTTGAAATTTTGGTAATGCAGTGAATGAAAAAATACGAAAGGCCTTAGACGTTTCTTCTTTACCTAACAGTTCCATCAATGAGTATCCTCTTGCCGATCAGGAACCAAGAAGTAATGATCACTTCTCACATGAAGTGACCATTTGTTGAAACCAGTGCCCAAATACAAAGCATTCGTGATCCATTGCTGGACTCAACAAAGTAGAAGTGATGTTGTCTTGTCTTACGGAAAAGCCATCTATGGGAGCGTCACGAAACTCAATCTACAGGTTCGAAAATCATGAGTTCTGAGTAGTGACAGCTTTCTGCATTTTTCTGCCATAGTAGAATATGATCAATAAGTTTGAGGTTAGGTATGGCATCATTCTACTGAGAAATACAGTAATTGAAACCATCATTTCACCAAATTTGTCAGTGTAGCTCTGCGAAATGTAAGTCTTGATATTTCGTCACTATTTTATCACATTATATCATTACTTAGCCTCTATTTCCATAGATTTTCTGAAAATGGTCAGTTTTCATCATCATCATCATCTGTTTCTTCTCCCTTTTGAACTTCAGAAAGGAAAGAACAAATAGTTCTTTCCATTTTAAGGTATTTCTACCTGTACATATTATACTTACTGTTGTCTACCTAACTTCAAGCTATTAGTTCCTGTGGGTTCGTAAATAATCCACTTGTAGTTGATAGCGATAATTTGAAAGTCTCTTTAAAAGTCTTTTCGAAAGCTTGATTGTATAAACAAAATAGAGGAAACAGGACCATACTTCGGAGTAGTGCAAGACGGATGGAATCATAAAGTGGAGTCAACAGCATAATTCAAGTCCAATTTAGATACTTGAAAAATATAATAGGTTCACAACATTGCCATTATACACCATTACATCTTGACACAACCAGTTGATGCTGCAAACAATTGAATATATGAACAACAAACATGTTTATCTAATTTGGGGACCATCATTGTGGCTAATGACATGTGATTGTTGTCCACTCAAATCAAGCGTTAAAGATTCTTATATACTTCTATACCAGAGGAAGCACACAATCGGCTGTATGATACTTCTTCTTTCGAGAAATCCAATTGATATTTCGTATTACAATTTAAACTCATATGTACCAAATATATGTTCAAATAAATACTGTTGTTATGAATCCTAAAGATGACGTTTTTTAAAATATGCCCAAACAAACTACCTTCATAAAGCCATTTCAAAAACTGACTTTCAATATTGATGTATAGGCTGTGTCCTGATAGCGACTGAAAAATATAAGGGCGTATTCTGGAGCTAATTTTATGAAAAAACATTATATAACATAGGTTTCCAAGATATAGAGTAAAACTCTTTTTTGTATTACTATTATAAACTGAAAGATATAAACTTTCACTATCGGAGATGATTGTGTTATAGATTTTTTCCTGGATTTTGGAAGTGGTCTGCAGGGTTTTATGCCTAACGCATAGATATTATCAAAGTTGATGCGGTATAACGGTCGAAGTGCTCTAGTTGTTCTCAACGTCGTAACTGCAATATTGGAGACGGTGGTTTCATCATGCTGTTAATGCTTATATATTTTGCTGGAAGTCTTCGAAAACCAGTTAAATAATTTACACGGCTTCCAGAAGGATCGAGAGAAAAAAGTGGGATTGAGCGCGACCTTGACCAAGTTGCAGTCGACTGTCGAATACCTGTGGAGCCGGAGTTTTTTCACGAAATAATTTACAACCCCCCTTACTTCTCTGAGGTTGTTCGTCCCGAACAATGTTCCAAGTGAAAACATTGAGACCCATCTACGAACTTAGTTACTCTACATAGACGACCTCAAACTTACTTCTGGGTGACAACTGGATTCTGTACACCAGATCGTTTATCTATTTGATTATCAAGTAAAGTTCTTGCTATGGTCTCTCCACTTCCGGAACACAAACCTTTCCACCATTGGGATGAATAGAGTCCTTCTCAAAACTCACCGGCATCGAAATTTTGACAAATTTTATCTTTGTCCTAAGGCTGGAAAAGTGTGATTTGGATCTGTTAAATTCGTGGACGGTTTCCAGTCATTCACGTACTCTGAAAGCGGCACTCATAGATATTCATTGGACGAACTACTACCCATTACGTCTATCGGAACCTTCAGTTCTCGATCGATCAACATCTATTGAAAGCTCCAGTATGCCAACAAAAAAGAGGAATCGGTTTATCCCAGTCTCTTTGTTTTATGGAGACAAACATTGACAGGAAGTTGTTTATGATGCGATAATGCCTCTCGGTCATTCCATCGGAATGTGGGTGGATAGCGCTTGTTCTTGTCTTCTGCATTTACAACAAATCATCATTTCATCCTCTACATCATGTTCGAAGTTGCGGTCCTGAATTGAATATAACTCCTGGAGTACTCCTTATCTGGCAATTACGTTATGCTTCAGAGTTTCTGCCACCGTTTCAGCCTCCTGATTTGGCAAGGCTACTACTTCAGGTCATCTGCAAAAATCATTCATCACAACAATCAGGTATTTGTTACCGAATGTGGTGGCAGAAGTAACCACAAAATGTCAACAGCGATTCTTTTGAAAGGTCATCCTCAGCCTTGTCTCGAATACATTGATGACATTAGATGCAGCATTCAGGTACCACCTTACATTGCCTGGATGTGGTTTTTCTGAACTGCGACGCTCTCCTTCAGTATTCACGGAATGCCAGTCTCTCCTCTTCTCGGGTCTTGAACGTGATCGACAGCCCACCTCAAATGTTCCTTTCTACCGTAGTTATAGCATTTGAGCCGTCCTCTTGCCCTAGGTGTAGTTCTGTCCGTCAAATATTTTTCGAAGAGTTTCTCTAGAACTGCCATGAATCGATCTGTTTCTTCATCTTACTTTTCGTTGATGGCCCTTACTAGTTTATTTTGTTGTTGGTGCGAAGCATTCTTGGCTGTTGATGATGAATGATGGCGTCATTCAGTTTTTCATGACGCGACATCCTCAGCTACTGATGCAACTCCATGCCACAAACCCTGCTGACGAACTTATAGACACTAATCTAGAAGTTGCAAATAAGGAGTGATTATGGATATGCCATATTTACCAACCTTTTGACTTCAGCCCCAACTTCTGCAGACTTTTGGATGGACCTTGAGTTAGCTTGGTAAACTCAACTCACCTACACTGTAGGTTGATGGACTGATACCTATCAGAAAACAACTACTCTCCTGATACCACGATGGACGTTGGATTACATACCATAGGTCTCAGTGCAGGATTTTTCACAAAAGTGATTGATGCAATTATTGGAAAGTGCAGAGCATTTAAACAAGGCTGAAGCAAATGAAAAGCAACATATTTGTCATCGCCCTATCTGCCCGTAAACGAGGTATTCAACCGCATATCTGAATCGTTCAATTCCTCGTACAAGAAAAATACTTTACATATATTCAGATGGCATATTTGAAGACTGGCTGTTATTCAAATAATCTAAAAGATATATAATGGAATTCGCCGATTCTTGATGAAATTCCATAACAACGTATTCAAAAAACACTTCATTGTGAGATTTTCACTAAATTGTTTTACAGAAAAACAACACGTGCTTCGCCATACAATGGCTTCTTCGGGCGTATCTTAACTGAATCCATTGTATGGTGTATGGTGTCTTTATTAAAGACCCGCCCAAGAAAGCCATTGTATGGCGAAACGATTAATTGTTTTTTTGAATACGTTATCTAAAAAAACAATTCGTTCAGTCCAATCTCAACTCACCTACACTGTAATGGGCTGACGCCTGGCTGATACCACAAAAGACGTTGGATTATATCCGATAGGAGTCAGTGCAGCATTCTTCACCAGTAATTCCTGCATATGTTGTTGGCGGTACAACTGACGGAATCAATTTTCAACTATTGAAACATTTTTGTAGAGCGGTTTCGGAGTGTGTGGCCTCTCAACATGAATTCGATGATTTTCCATAACTTAAAATCGAATTCCTGAGAGTCACCTGTGTAGGTGAGTTGAGACTGGCCTGAACAAACGATTCTTTTAGATAATTTGATTTACAGCAAGTCTTTTTACCTTAACTTCGTTTACAAGCGATGACAAATATATTGTTTGTCGTTCGCTTCAGCCTTGTACGAGGAATGATACACTGAAAAAAATTCGATTGACAATTTTATGAGAAATCATCGACTTCATGTTGTTGATGGACACTACCTTGCATTGACGAGAAGCCATATAGCTCGAAAACGGTCTGCATGTGTGTCCGTTACAATAATTCAAAATTGATTCCGGCCATTGTATCACCAATGGTTTAGACAGGAATCACTTCTGTGAATATACCTGCTTCTGTGAATATACCTGCATTGACACATGTCAAAAAATTCAACGCCCTTCGTGGTATCAGCCACGGGAGTAGTTGTTTTCTGACAGGGAACACTCCATTAACATACAGTGTAGGTAAGTTGATACTGGTCTGAACGAATTGTTCTTCTGGATGATTTGATTCACAGTTAGTCTTGAAGTATGCCCCTCACTATACGTGATGCTAACTACCATAGTCGACCTCTTAAGCTGATAAGACTGCCTTAAAATTTTTCTGTTTATTTACTGGAACATTTGACATAATTTCGTATATCTTTCCTCGCGGTTTCGGTATGAGAACTGTTGCTTTCTCCTCATTATTTTCTGCAGCGGAATTATGTCTGCAATGAATCAACCATGAAGATTAGGCTTTGAAGGTTTGAGTTTCAATAAAACTACTGGTAGATGGGAGAGATTCCAGTTTGCATTTTTCCTCATCAGTTTTGGTGATTCTTTCTGAAGTTCTCGAAAAACCTCTTCAAATTCTCTTCCAACTCTTTCAAGCTTTCCATCGACTTTATTTTCAAATATCTCTTTTATTTTTTTGAATATTTTTCCAAATTTATCTTTCGAATTCTCAATACATTTTTCCTTTCAGTTCTTGAAATAAATGAAGCTACATTAGGCTAGCTCTTTCTAACTTTCCCATGAGCATTTTTTTATAATTACTGAATGTTCATCAATGATTCACGATCTTTCTTTTTGTCTCTTTCTTGATTCTCCTTAATATTTATCAATAATTTTTGATCTCTCTCTTTGATTTTTTTAAGTTACTTGGATATTTAGTACCAATTCATAATTTTCCTTTCAGCGCAAACCTTCCTCTGCCCTCCTTTCATCTTTCTTTCTTCTTCATCTTTCATTCTTCTCCAGTCTCTCCGTCTACCGTCGTAATCGACGATGAAACAAAAATGTTTAGTCAATTATTTCACTTCCAGTCAATTGAAATTAACCTCAATCCACTACCATATCGATTTCTACAACTTTTCTCACTTGTTTATACATATTTCTTTATCCAAAATGAACAGATTCATTATTATGATATCATTTTCAGTCATCTCCTGATGGTACATTGGTAAGCGATGCTCGAGTCTAGTGTCAGTAATATTTACTGTGTGGACAAAAAGGGTTTCCCAATAAAATTTCATGCCAGATTCTCCAATTATACCTGACATTCGTTATTATATTTTTACAAATTTGTTAATTTTATTTCAAGTTCAAATACAAACTGAATGCGACTGACAACAATTCAACAATATTGAAATGAGACTATAGGTATCCAGTTCTGCCTGCTTACTTCAAATTTAAGTGGCATTCATCAGTACTGAAAAATTGTATGTAAAATTGTGTATTTGAATTTTACAATTTTATCAAATCGATCATTAAATAATTTTCATCGTAAAATAATACCATGATAGGGGAGATAGGGAAAAAACTTTCTGGCTTTCCAATTCCCAATCATTATACAAAAAAAATTTAAAATTTCCGAATGAAGGAACAAACCAATGAAGTTCAAAATAAAGTTTCAACAGGAATGTGTAGATTGCAAAGAGGTTTTTTTATATAAAAACTGGAAGAAAAAGAACAACTACTATCACATGAACCTTGAGTTTCAAGAATGGAAAAGTCCGTTCGAAACAACTACTTTTCTATGAACATCGAATTGAACGAAAAGCATTTTTCTCCAAATATTCGTGGAATTTAAATGAAATGGAATTAAAATAGATATTCACTATATCAACTATGAAATGAAAATTATACGAAGTGATGAATGGAAGAGCATTGATATAAAATTTCACTTATATGGAAATCTATATTCCTTAAGGTTTACTCTTGAATCATTGTGTAAAAATAATTGTTTTCAACACCTCATCAGCACCTGTTTGAAATTTTGAAGACGAAAACACAGGCAATTCTTGCACAACATTACGACCTAATATCGCGGCGTACTCATGTCACGATGAGAGTACATAAAATATTATGATTTGATTCCCCTTTCCAATTCCACTTTTCCATCTTCATATCTACCTATATATCTCAGGTGTTGGAAACAAGTGAAGTAAGTGGAATAATGTATCAAGGGTCTTTCATTTATTACGTTGTGTAGTTTTCCTGTGAATGATATATGTTTCAATTCAATGTTTGGGAAAACATAATAATTAAAAAAGTATTTTTCGTATAATTCAATGTTTATATGAAAGTAGTTGTTTCTAAATAATTTTTCTTTCCTGTCATTCAATGTTCATCCGACAATAGTTACTTTATACATAGCCCAGTATTGTTAATAAGAGAACTACTTTTTTAAGATGACCCAAATCTTAACCAAAATCCCTAATCTTATTACAAAAATTTTTAAGCAGCTTTTGCGTCATTTTTATGGTTGACAGATTTCAAAAAAACTTTTCAGGGCTCATTTAATCTAATATTTCAATTAGATCTCTGGTTCTCGTAATATGAGTAGTACTTTTTGGTTGCCAAAAGTGCAACTGTTTTCATTCTATAGAAAACGAATATGAGAACTCAGATAATCTGATGCGTACAAACAAATGAACAATAAACAAGATACAAAAGTATTAGGTTGCTTGTTTGTAATTTCACGATCAACTAGACAAGATAACATTCTGACCAAAGGCATATGCCGCACCCCTCGTTGAAAAGCAAAATAAGGTTAGAATATATTATGGTGTAACGTTCGAAACTAACGCGAAGTGAAATAATGTTTGAAATAATGATAGCTTCTTTATCGACACATTCTTAAGGGATATATAGTTTTTAGAATATATATTCTGTGGTATAGATTCTACTAAAAATTATGTTGAATAAGATGAATATCAAGCATATAAATAAAATTCCATAATTTATAAAAATTATTTTTGGTGAGTTTACGGAGAATAAAGTTACAATTAGAATTCAATCAAGTATATTCTTGTATTCAGAACTCATTGAAATGTCTGTAACGATTGTATTATGAACTTCTGAAGATTAGCTTCAATAAATGAAACCTCCAAATTCATTTTTCAAATTCGCCTGTCGAATAAAAGGTATAAAAACTAATTACACTTTTTCGCTCTCTGAGTTCAAACAACAAGGGCTGTGGTAAGACTCTGAATAGATAGAGGGATGTTTGGTATAGGTACTTTTGGGGTAATTCGTAGCTGATTCGAAGATAAATCGTTTTGAAATTCTCATCATTACAAGTTCTTGTTAGGTCAAAATTTTTTCTTTGCCTCCGAAAAATATGAACGTTAAGTCATTCGATTCGGAATAGCTTGTATAGATGAATTTTGAAAAAATCAGGTGCCGCTTGCAAAAGTTATAAACAACTATAGACAAGACAAAACTTTTACATTTCATTGCAATTTGCATTCCAATAAAATATTTTTGAATTCAATAATCAATATTAGAAGCAAATTTTTAGAACCCCTATTGGTCCAAGTTTATCCTCAATTTTATTTTTTTTATCAACCGAAATTCTGAATAACTTAGGATATAATATTCCTTTTATTAAATGATGTGATACGATATTTACAGACAAACGAACAATATCATAATTCCACCAGTCCTCGCAAAAATATAAGGGTAACATATTAGGTTATGCAGCGAGTTATTCTAAAGGACCACGTTCATATATTCCTAACCACTTTCAAATCAGCTCGTGGTAATGAAGAGGTACCACGTCTTGTATAAACCTAATATATGTTTAAAACTCATTCGTGATACCTCAGGAAAGCCCCACTGGACCACCTGATCTGACACCTCTAGATGTTTTTGAGAGAAAACACAATCGAAATCCATTTCAGTACACGTGGATAGAAAAAGAGGTGCTTGCAACAATATTAACCCAGGAACACTTGATAATGAACGAACAAAGTTGTAAACAGACTGCACTACTGTCAGGAAGAGAATGATACATATTTTGAACATTTATTGGAATGAATGGCATATAGTTCACTTGCAGATTCTTAAAACGACTATAAAACTGCTAATTATTTGGAAATGACTGCTTTAATTTCCAACAATACAAAAGTATTGAATAGAAAATGGATATAACTATCATACTACTCATCACAAGAACTGCCATTCTACGTTTGTTTGAAGGTGGTTGACAATGTTTTGTAGTGTATTTCATCAGTTCGGACTTCCATTGTCTAATCTAATATGAATTGATTTGAAAACCCTGAAAAAAAAACAATTACAAAATTAATAAGATTAACCGAAAATAACAATTTTATAAACTGCCTTTCTATTTGAAAAAACAACTGGTAGTGCCCTCTCGGCAACAAGTTATGTAACACTAATGTCTTTCACATCAAAAAGTACTGAAAATTATATTTTTTACGTAAATTTTGTCTGAAATTTTTCCGCTCAAAAGTCAAGACG